>CAJVQA010000551.1:0-32773 GCA_910591915.1 Cetraspora pellucida
ACCCAACATAGAAACCTTAGCTCCCACCTTAATTTTTGGTGATATGCGTCCCATATCCGAAGTTGATAAAAAAAAAATTGATAAAAAAAAAAAAAGATATATAGTAAAAAAAAAAAAAAAAGCTATATAGTAAAAAAAAAAAAAAAAGACTATGCTAGGTTAAACGAGGTTCACAACAATATAATTTCACTACTCAAAACCCTTCAGGTAAGAAATTCCGTACTTTATTATAGTGTTTTTAGTTTCATGACTTTTAGCCTTGCACACTTTGTAACTAATATTTATTCCTCTTTATACGAGAAACTTTCATTGAACTTATTTTTGTGTGCGAAAATTTTATATTTTCTTTTTTTACCCTTTTATATACTTACTATTACATCATATTTTACGATTTGGGTATAAAATTATAATTTTTTTAAACTTGATTGTGAATGTACTTGTGATTGGCGTAATTTGTGTTACTTAAGCTAATGCCAAAAATTAACTTTAATTTTACTCGAATATTTTATATGAAGTCTACATCAAAACTTTTTTTACATGCTGTGCCACTTAAGAAAAATGTAATCTTATAATATAAATTCGATTGGATTTTTAATTAAGTAGAAAAGTGATTTTACTTACTGTCACAATGTAGTACAAAGTACTGCCGGTAGTACAGTGAAATCCTATCCATTAATATATTAAATTTTAATATAAAAACTTTTTAAAATTATATATTAATTATTTAGATTCAATCTAATTATAAAAATGTTTAAACAAATGAACTTGTAAAAAACACAATTAATAATGATAATTTTTTTATAAATTGTCATTATATTAATCAAATTATACAACCAATAAAAATATGTGTTGAAAGACTTGAAGCACGTTCTGCAACATTAGCAGACAGCTATATTAATATATTAAAATTGGCTGCGGCAATTTACCAACTTCCAGAAATAAATCCATTTAAATTACAAATAATAAATATTTATAATATTCAGTATGAAGAACTTAATCATGAAGCATATCTTTTAAGTTATTATTTACATCCATCATATCATGATAAATAAAGTTAAATTTATATAAAAGTTTACATTATAATTTTATTAATAATATGATTAATATAATTATATAATTAATTATTAGGATATGGTCTTAAAAACCAAACATTTCGTTTAGCATGTCTTATAGCTAGTGATTATTGGAAAGCATTTGGATATGATCAAGCAGATTGTATTGAATTGTTGGAAGAATTTTGTAAATATATCTGTTATAGAGAACCTTATGATATAGAATTTAATCCTCAAAAAGAATCTGCACTTACATGGTGGTTAACACATAATATACAATACTATACAAGTCTAAAAGATTTAGCTATTAAAATGTTTTCAATTGTACCATCACAAACAGCATGTGAATAGAATTTCTCTGTTTTAAAATGGTTTTATGGAGATTGAAGAAATCGACTTACAATTAATCGTGTTGAATCTATGGCCAAATTGCGGATGTATTGGCTTTTAGAAATCCAAAAGAAACTTGAACATTATGGAAAAGATTTAACAGAGGAAGAATTATGGGCATGTGCTAATATAACAACAATTCCAATTGATTTATCCTTACAAGATATATTTAACACAAATAATATATTCAATAATAATGAGCCTTATATTACAAATCAGAATATTCCTACTTCTGTTTTTACTCCAGTGAATTCTAATACATTTATAACTTCTGAGACAAAGCTTAATGTTAAAGATATAGCAAATCTCACTTTGTCTTTTTTTAATTTTAATAACATGGAATCGCATTATGAGAAATTTAAATTACAATCGAGAACAACGTTAAGCAAAGGCCGTGGAAATATGAACTTTGAAGTATCAAATATTGTTGATGAGGTCTTAGAAAATGAACCTGACGATAATTGGCTTTAAAAAATATTATAAAATGCAAATCTAATTTAATTAAATATAAAAACAATACAGTTTATTATTGTTTTATTGTAAGCATATGCATCAATATAAATGCTAATTTAATTAAATATAAAGTTTATCGCAAGCATACGTATAAAGTTTTATCAGTAGTTTTATCAGTTTATATTTTGATATTTTTACGGTTTAATCGAAAGTGTTAAAAATATAAACAGTATAAACCTATCACGTAGCTAGTTTATATTTTTATCAGGTTTTGTCAGGAGTAGTCTTGGCATCCCTAGTCACAACATAATCAATCTATTCAGAACAAAATCGGAGTCTCCCCATTAAAAAATTTTTATAAGGATAGGTTTTCGATGGGCGGAATGTGACGTACCCGGATGATCTAAAAGGAGATTTATGGTAGTTGCTAATTAGTTTTTCGACTAACGATTCGGGTCACGCCCTAGAATTTACTTACTTCCAATCGTAACACGAACATATGAAATTTCTTTAATTTTAGGATCAAAATTAGGGTCATTTTAGGGTTATATCCATTTCACTTTGACAATTCTAATTTTTTGTTTTTATTATTCTGAATTTAATTATTATATCATGTTGCAAAAAAGTCTAAACATAGATCTACTTAAATAGTGAGGGACATATGAATCAGATACCGTGACTTCACAGCATTATGTTAGGATTACTAATGGTGGGAAAACTATGATTAAAGATCATGCATTTAAACAATGTACGTTCTATATTGTAATTATAGATAATGTGTAATGCAAATAAATTAGATGCCAATGGCATCCCGTGGCAATATCGCCATAGGTTTTTTTTTAAAAAAAAAATTTTATTATATTATGCAATTTTCTATTAATTATAAAACTAATAATACTATAATTGTGTAAATTAGTGGTTTAGTTTGTATTTAAATTATATTGATCTACTGTTATTTTCATTATTTTTAAGATAACTAAGAAAGATGCTTGACGTAACTATTTCTGAATAGGCGAAATTACATGCCTGATGAAACTGTAGATAATTGACGATATCGTTGGCGATTGATGAAATATTAAAATATAGTTAACCATCTTTTATTGAGATTCTTATAACAACCTCCGAATATATCCAATATTGAACTTTTTTTCCAAATTATCGTTTGAAACCAGTAATTTTTTTTAAATGATACATCATAAATTTTTTTTAGTTCGTGATATAATAAAATTGACTAAGTAAAAAAAATTTTAACAAGCTCATATGAAAAGTAATTTTTAATTTTACATTTCTAAAATCGATAATATTTCTTCCTGAAACGTATGTTAATTGGATGATCGATAAAAATAGAAGATGGGTAAAATGATAACGAAAAAAAGATATTGATTTCGTATAGAACAATTTATGTCAATCATGAAAGGGATTATACATCAATCATCATAGTATCGTCATAGGGGCTTGTCAATCGTCAATTCATCATTCAGAAATTGCTTGGCATTAATCATTAATGTTAAAGTTCCGTCATTCATTCTTTTCGAGAAATGTGCTAGCATTTTAATTTCATTGATCTATATTTATATCGGAATTTTCTGGGACCTTATATTAAATTTGGTTATCATGCCAAATTTGTATTTAAAAGATTTAATTGTAGTTAAGATCACATATTTAAAAAATTTAGCTTTTATTATATATAAATATAAAGCTCCCTTTAACCTTCAATAAGCCTTGTTCAATGGTAAGTTTCTTTTATATATGATCAATTCGCGAACAAGTTCATTTCATATACCATTATTTTAATAACTTGCACCAATCTTAAAAATAATTCTAGTCATAACCATAACAATAATGATAATGATTACTTTGTCAGTGAAATGAGCTATTGATAGAATAAATTATGAAATGAACTTATCTATGGATTGTTAGTCTGTACAATAAATTTATCGTTCTATAAATAAAGTATCTACAAGTGACTGTCGGTCAAGTGAGCGGGACCGATGTGCCTTATGAGGGTCAACCTTAATTAGAAAATTAATGAATATCAGTTTAACCTAATACTATTTTTGATCAAATTTTTAAATATAATATTTCTTAAATAAGTAAATTTTTTTGCATGTTCATCTTTTGAAATCATGATTTTTGTACTAAAAATGACCTATGATTATTGCATAAATCGTATGATAAAATGATCATACTATAAGAATAAAAAGCATCTTTTAAATTAACAGGCAAGTAGATCGAGTAATGCTTGGACTAAACCTCTTAAGGAACTTTTTTTAATATGTAAAAGCTTGTTTCTTGAGTTATATTGGTCAACGGATACAGAGCATAGGATCTAAAATTAGTTAAAAGTGATAAAAGGATAAAATTTTAGTAGTACGTATATTACCCAGGCTGGATGGTTAAAAGTACACGATCATCAACCGAAAAATATAAAATGAATCCATTCTTCAATCGAACATCTTTGTTATTTTCAAAAAAAATACATATTTATTAAATTAGTATTAAATATTATTTTCATCAAGTGAAAAACAATGTATTTAAACGTTAAATCTGCCTTCATTACTTTATTCTTAATCTCTTTAATGTATACTTGTTGTGAAGTAAATGCTACCGCTATACCCAAAATTGAAGGTATTTAGAAGTTGAAAGTTTTTATTAATAATTAACTGAATATTAATATTTCATAAATACTGTTTATATGGAACTAATAGAGCGTGGGACTGATTGTGGAGGTAACTAAATTTTAATTCCTTTCTTTAAATAATATTTGCTTTCGCAATCTATCTTAAACCACTATTTTTTCAACCAAGGATTCAGTTTTGATCATCCACCAGCGGAAGGCTCTAAAAAGAAAGAAATAGTTATAATGAATTCTACTACCCTTACATCTAACTGGACTACTCAAGCTGGGTCAGATGTCGATTATGTTATAGATTTTGAACTTTTCACAAGCAATGGAAGTTATTTAGGTATTTTATGGAATATAGGTGCTAAAATGACGAATCATCTTGCAGTAGGGGAAGTTGAAATAAATGTACCTGAAAATATAAAGCTCCCTGCTACTTTCTTGGCCAGAAGTTGGGCAAACACGACTTCCGGATCTCATTGTATTGCTTTAACGTATGCACTTTGTTTTATAATATCAAATTGATTTTTTTTTGGCAATTTTTTTACTAATAATTATATTTATAAATAGTAATAACTTCAAGATCATTCCTAATAAATAATTACTTATATAAAATAAGGTTAACAAAATTTTTTATTTACAAATCGTATTGGTAACAAAACGAATTGTTAACTTTGTTTGTTCTGATTACCTTAATATTGTTTGTCTCATGCTTTATAAATTTGTATATTTTGAACTTATCTTTATTCATAAATTTATAAACTTTGAATTTATCTTTGTCCGTAAATTTGTAAACTTTGTATTTATCTTTAATAAACAGAGTTAATTACTGAGTTGTGATTTGTTAAAGAAACTTAAAAATCTAGATAAAAGAGTTGTTCTTTATAAAGTAGTATAAGAAAAAAAATTTCTATTTTATAAAAAATCTAGAGAATACATTAGGGCCACTTAAATAACCCGACATTTAGTCAGACCGATCTGTCTTCTCGTAGAATCTTTCATCCCAAATGATTAAGATTTATCCATAGTTTTACTTTTAAAAATGCGTCCCCAGAAGAAAATGAGAGTTTCGAAAATTAGTGAATTTCATAATAAATATTTACTTCTAATGTAAAACTTAATCTATTTGAGATGTGGCAAATACAACAGGAGGAACCGTCGATGTTACACTAATGATTTTTCACCCGGTGTGCAACATATAAAAAAATCATTTTACAATACCAGATCATTCCGCTAGTACATGTAATAATTATAATCCCACACCATTTTATTATAATAAAAATGGTGTGGGATTATAATTATTACATGTACTAGCGGAATGATCTGGTATTGTAAAATGATTTTTTTATATGTTGCACACCGGGTGAAAAATCATTAGTGTAACTTCGACGGTTCCTCCTGTTGGCAAATACCAACAAAGTGTATGGCTTAGTGGGAGAAAGAAATGACGTACGTACGAAAAATCTAATTTCCGATTGGTCAGCGTGATCATAATTGTATATTCTTCACCCATTATTAAAATCACTATCCATCTCCGAATCTGAACTGCTAAAATGAACACCCACAGTTGAAATTGCTGTTAAGTTACGAACTTACACTACAAAATCCCGTTGATAAAATCTTAATCATTAAGCACTCATAAACTTACTTGGTTAAACTTCTAATTTACCGACCGCTAAAATTAACACATCAATGTTAAAGGCACTAACCGACTTACTATTGAAACATAAACCATTTTTAAAATCATTAACACTCATTGTTAAAATCACTATTCCACCGTTGAAATTATTAATCACCCATCGTTGCAAATCACTAACTTACCCATCCACTTTTGAAATCACAAAATATAGAAAGTAGACAAATAAATCTTCACAGTGTTTTAAAGATTAGTATAGATTGTCATTATTCATAAAAACATGTTAACCACAATCTTTTAATGTTCATTAACCAAGTTATGACGTACAGTACATAGTTAAAGTTTTTGTAAGATTCATCGACAATCTACCTCTAGCCAACGCTAAATTAGTCTACAATAATCATGACTAAATTTTTAAAGAATTGACTAAAATTATATTATTTTATTGATATATATTTAATTAAATATATTTATTAACCCAAGTAAAGCTCCTATTCCTGGTTTTGCGCGACTGCATCGCTCAGCTACCTAATTTTTTTAAATTATTTTATGCGGCATTGAATAAAAAGATTGTAATCAAAATAATGCCTGGGGTATAGGTTAAAAATTTGGCCAGAATTAAGCCTAATTTAGGCCAAATTAAGCTTAAATTTTTAACCTACACCTGGGCGCTATTTTGGACAATACGGTACAGTAATCTTTGATTTGGCTTTTTTGAAGTTTTTTTTTTATTATACCAGTACGAATAACTTCAAAAGTATGAATTACCTAAATTTTGAATATCAGTTTGCACTGAGGGTTCAGATTTATAAAATATTTAAATACTTGTTATCATAATTTCTAATCACTAAACTTTTGTTTTTCCGTTAATTAATAAAGGTTTCTAATATTCAATCAAGATTTTACAGATTAAAAAAAATTCATAATAATAGGTGCTAATGAAAAAAAAAGAAATCTTTGAATTCAATTTATTATACTTTTTTAAATTTAATGATTCAATATACTACATATTATCAATATTGTATCATACATATAATGATAAGTTTGCTGATATGCATTAAAATAATAAGAAATCTTCATTAAGAATTGACTCAAGCTATTTTTTAATTGAATAATGACATACGGAAATTAATAATTGACATAATTTAGAAATGACGCATAACATATTTATAACGTATCTAAATAATTAGATATATGAGAGGTCCCGATGGGTGAAAAAAAAATTTTTGTAGAAACTTTATTTTTGCAAAAATTAGATCACTTAGAATGCAATATTAAAAAACTGCAGAAAAAATTGTTTGCCCATCACCTTATGCTATAGGACCCCATTGATAAATTAAATATAAATATTGGCGTATAGCCATAGCAATCGATATCGAAAAATTTTAATTTATCGATACGGTAATTTAAATTCATATGGTACTTAAGATTCATATTCTTATATAATTCGATATAGTTTGGAAAAAAATTGTGTGAATCACGGAGATTCGAAGAATATGTTATAAGGTGAAGCGAAAACATTAATTCATCCGTTAAATTTACTCTCGTTTCATAGAAAGTTAAGCTACCCGAGCTTTTAAAAGAAATAGTGTAAACCGTATAAAAAAAATTATTTATCGTGTAACTATATCGGATAATCTATTAAATTGGACAGTTGCACCTGTTTGATTCATATGGCATTTTGGTATTCATGCGATTTGTAATATGTTGTACGGTTCATTAATCACTAATATGTACTAAGGTCTATGATAATGAATGTTAGTCACCTGATCTTAAATTAGTATACAGAACCAAAAACTTATTAACGGTCGAAAAATCATTTGGCATTTTTTTATCATGCGTCCAAGAATTTACAAAATACAAACGTCGCCATTATCGAGGAACAAACATTTTCACCGAATTTTTTATAATGAACTTTTCACTGAATTTTTCATACCGAATTTTTCGCCAGATTCTCTATAATGAACAGTTTCTTATAACGATTTTAAAGCAATTTATTATAACTATCGGTTCAGAAATAGTAAATTACTCTATAAGGAACTTTTAAGGATTTTTATTACAAGAACCGCTAGTTCATTATGAAGAGAGTCGACAGTATTTCTATTCATAACTAAACTCTTAAGAAAATAATTATAATTTTTTTCTGGACGTGAATACATTATCTGACCTTTACATTGCAAAAGTTTAATACATGTTCATTATTAATTGGTATTATTTGTTTTTATGTTTTCTATTTCTGTATTTAGAATTTATTATTATTATTTTCCTTTTATCAACTACTTTAATGTCTTTATACTTACTTACCTTAATGACTTTTAATACATTGTCAAAAAAAAAAAAAGTCTCCGAGTAAAAGAAAGAAGAACAACGGATAGAGAAAGCCTCATGATCAATAATCCAAACTTTTACGAAATACGCTATTTTTAATTAAAGTATATTATATGGAAGTATGAATAGAACCGTGGAATAAATCAGATATTGCCCGCGAAGTGAACAATAAGTTAAATCAGCAAACATGCGATTAGGTCATAATTGAGTATCAAGTAATATACCGTGTATAGTATGCAAACGTATATGTCGTACGTCGAAATGGAATCATCGTGGATTTGGAAACCACATAGGTTGATTCCAAATAAACATAGGTTATATGTTGCGAACCATATAGTTACATCAAATTCTTGCTACTTTGTCAAATCCTTGTCACTTTGTATTACTTAAAATATAGTTAAGATAGCGTGGTGACATGTTCAAAGAATTTTGAAAAATTACTACTTCTCATCGAATAGGCCGAAATTCATGAAAAAAATTTCATGACCTTGTAGAACCTATTTAATAGTACAAAGTTATGAATTTCTTTTTTGAAAAGTGACCTTGTAACAAGTTCCTTAGCGATTTTGGATGTCTTTAAATGGTTGCACCATAAAAGAATTCTAAAATGTACTTTAGTTGCCAAGGAATTCCAATCAAACTTACTATAAAATTAAGTGTATTCTAAATTATTTTATCATGTTTTTACTGGATCTTGTAAGCCTTAATACAAAAATCAAAGTCATCGCGTAATTTAGGTATTGTTCTTGCAAAGTGCATCAGCTAATGCTTTTCCGCCTTTTGATCCAAGGTTATTATTAATTAAAGATAGAAACATTAAGGTAGTGCTCTTGCAAAGTGCATCAGCTAATGCTTTTCCGCCTTCTGATCCAACGTTATTACAGCTTAAATCTAAAGAAGTTAAGGTAGTGTTCTTGCAAAGTGCATCAGCTAATGCTTTTCCTACTTCTGATCCAAGCTTATTCCAACCTAAATCTAAAGATGTTAAGGTAGTGTTCTTGCAAAGTGCATCAGCTAATGCTTTTCCGCCTTTTGATCCAAGGTTATTATCACTTAAAGATAGAGACGTTAAGGTAGTGCTCTTGCAAAGTGCATCAGCTAATGCTTTTCCACCTTCTGATCCAACGTTATTACAGCTTAAATCTAAAGAAGTTAAGGTAGTGTTCTTGCAAAGTGCATCAGCTAATGCTTTTACGCCTTTTGATCCAAGGTTATTCCAACCTAAATCTAAAGACGTTAAGGTGGTGTTCTTGCAAAGTGCATCGCTAATGCTTTTCCACCTTCTGATTCAAGTTTATTCCGACCTAAATCTAAAGACGTTAAGGTAGTGTTCTTGCAAAGTGCCGTTTATTTTTTCCGATTCACAATTCTCAAAAAGATACCAAGGCGAAGAATTTTTTTTATCTTCATCAGTATGCTGACTGTTCTTGAGAATTGTTCATAAAGTTCTAATGCTTTGAGAAATTTGCCTTGATTCAAACATTCTTGTGCTTCTTTTCTCATATCCTCAATGTTACCTTCTGCCATCAAAGCGTTTGAACTTATTGTATCAGGCAAATAAAGAGGAGATGAAGTCGTAATGTCGACAGAATTTACGGGTGCGGGAGCGATTGGAATATCTTGACGACTTGAGGAAGAATCGCTATTTTGAGTTAATGATTCACTAGGATTATGTTGACTCAAAGTTTCGTTAGGGATAAGTTGTTTCAAAGTGTCGAGAAGTTCTTTTGCTTCTGGACGATTGACAGGATCGCTGTCCCAGCACCGTTTATAAAGTTCGATATATGTAGGTGGTGTACCTTTTATCGGTTCTTCTCTATTTCCTTGACATATGTGAAAACAGAGGGCCATTTTTGATTCAAATGTTTGAAACGGTGGTCTTCCACTTGAAATTTCCCAACGGACTACTCCAAAACTATAGATGTCAGATTTCTTATCACGCTTATATTTATGATCGATAAGGCATTTAGGTTCCATATATGCCGGCATTCCATGAACGATTGAATTTGAAATCATGGACATTTCATTTATCTGCTTTGAAAGCCCAAAATCTGCAATCTTTGGTTGTTTTTGATGAATTAAAATATTCTTCGAATGCTATGAAATATTATAAACATTTAGCTTCTGTGATTAGAACTCATAAATATATCAAATAATAACTTACAAAATCTCTATGAATAATATTGTTATTTGTAAAAACAAAAGACTCAGCACTATTTCCTCAGCAAGATGTAAGGTATCTGCCCATTGTAATTTTGCGAAATTCGTTTTTAGATATTCTCGTAAATTTCCGTCATTAGCGTGTTGCAAAACCAAATTATAATGCCCATTATTTTCTATGTAATTAATATTACTGTATGAATCAAACCATTTAATATTTTACATTTAAAAATGTTTGCCTATCTATTTACCTTTCGTAACCCCATAAAACTTGATAATATTTGGATGGCAATCAACTTTCCGTAAAAGTTTAAGCTATAATTTCAGATTGCAGTTAAATAAAATTACAATATTATACCAGGAGCAATGCAAATTTTAATATAATGACCTCTTTAATAATACCTTTAACAAGTTTTTCATCTAAATCTACATCGGTATCGACTTTAAGACATTTGAGAGCAACCATTAAATAATTATCTTTCCATTCGTATTTAAAAACATTTCCAAAGCCACCGGTGCCGATTATTTTGCAGCCTGTAAATTTGTTGTTTCCAAGCTTATTAATAAGTCCCTCAGAAATAGCTTTTTCAAGCCATTCTTCAGGTGCGTTTGCCATGATTTTTTGTGTGTTTTCCATTATTCTTTGTATGCCAAAAAATATGTATTCTCTATACGTACGTACATGTCATTTATACTTACTGTCCATATGATAATGCTACGTGACACAGCATATGGATGATCGTATCTTGTGACTTTGTTGTAGCACCCCGAATAAATTGCAATATATTTATGTCATAAATTTTCCGGCCGCTTTAAAACCGGCATTTTACAATAGAGTTTTGTGCACTGATTAGTATTATATAAATACGGGAATGTGCCTTGATTTCAGCTTATGCTTTCTATATTTATGCACCGTATTATCAGTTATTATTACAACTAATCACCTACTTTTAATAATCACTGTGTTTCAATCGGAGATTTTCGCCAAGAATTAAATGCAAAAATCATGATTTCGTTCATAAAGATTTAGGGTGCTCTCAAGCTCCTTAATCAATAGATCGGTGTATAAATTTTCATTAATAAAAAATATCTCAGCTGGTCAAAAGTGTTTATCATTGCGGTTAAAAAAAAAGATAGTCTGCGCCCATCTTTTTTCTTTATAGAGTTGCGCTGATTGGTCAAAATATATCAATGATCGAGACCATTCAAGCACTTTATGATCAAATTACATATTTTATTTTTACAATTAAATTATATATTTTATTTTTATGATCGAATTACAATATTTTATATTTCATTTTATTTTTTTTATCCTTTGCACTGAATACACACCTGACAAATATGGATCTTTGTCATCAGCAACAAATTATTTTTTTTACTTCTTGTACTAGAAACTTTCACAACAAATAAAAAACATCAAAAAACTTAAAAAAAATAATTGATACTTATTATCTTCTTACCTACACTCATATGATAAGCAATGCAACTATTTTAATTGCATTTTCTTTACCTAATATAAGAGTGCAACATCAACAAAGGTCTAAAACTAGAGGATTCTGTGTCAATGTTTTTCTATACTTGACTGATAATTATGGTTATAATTCTTTTTAGCAACATTTTTGTATTATTCTTGTTACTTTTAATACTATTGTTAGATAATTACAAATATATTTAATTTTTAGTTGTAAAGTTTTAAATACAATACCCATTTGGAAATAAATTATAATTGTATTATGGTGATTTGTTAATAGAACAAAAATAAGAGTATTAGAACAAATACTTGGTATAAGTCAAGAATTAGTATGTCATTTTATAGATTGATTTTTGAAGACTTTATTAGATTTAGAACAAGATAGAATAATATAGTTATGAGAAATAAAATTAATAACAATAACACAAGGGTTTGAATATGGAATATCAGACTTAGAACATAAATTATCTAATGTAGTTGGTACAATAAATGGATCACATATTCCTATTCACCTTTCTTATAAAAATGGTATATGATTTGTAAATTAAAAAAACTTTTATTCTATTAATCTTCTTGATATAGTGGATTATTTAGGATGTTTTATATATATTCATATTAGTATAATAGATTATTTTTTTATTTTTATTTATTATTTTTTATTTATTTTTATTTTTAATTTTTTTAATATTTATATTTTAATTTTTAAAAGGAGTATATATGATATGTAAGTATTTTATCATTCTTCTTTGTATCATGTAATTTTTCATAATCCTGAACAGTGAGTTCTAGGTAGTACCTATATAATTGCTGATTTAGTACACCTATTTAGGACTTATTTAATAAAACTATTCTTTGATTATAAACAATTAACTCATAAAAAATAATATTTAATAAAGTTTTATCTTCAATATAGATAATCATTAAATAAGGATTTAGATATTTAAAAAAATGATGAAGAATTTTAAATAAAGTATATTGTATAGATTTAGAACAAATAATTAGAATTATTTATGTGTATTATATTTTATACAATATTTGTATCAATAATAATGATATATTAAATAAAGATGATAATCTTAATATTAGTGAAAATAATGAGGATTATGAAGAAATTATAATCAATAAAGAAAGAGAACATATAGTAGAAATACAGAAAAGAAATTATTTAGCAAATATTCTTATAGATTTTTATTAATTAATACATATACAAATAACTTAAAAATATATTATTAGATATTTAAAAATATACTATATCATTAAAATTTGTTTAAAAATTACTTAAAAATTTCTATTTGCTCATTGTGTTGTTGTTGTTGAATTTTACATATATGTAAATATTACTCTTTGATTGTCTTGACAATAATATTTATTTGTTCTTTAATAAGACTTTGAATATCTTCAAAAAATTCTTTATTTTCATTAATATAAATATTTTTTTATCTTTTAATATTAAACTATATTTATAAAATAATAAATATAAATTGTATATATATATATGTGCTAAGAAAAAAAATAAATTATTACCTTATCATCTTCATAATTATTAGTACTAACTTTTTCTTTACATTTAATTCTATTAATTGAGTCACTTATAATTGATATTTTGATACTTGGATCATTCTTTAAATATTTATCTATATTTTTAAAAAATTCCCAATAATTTTAGATTGTTTTCTTATCTGTATTTTTGATAATATCTTTGATATTATGATATTTTTGATGAAAAGAATCTTATTTTTGTTAAAATAAAGTTTTGAAATACTCTTTTAAAATAATACTTAAAGTAGAATCTTGAATATTCAAAACAATTTTGTACCAAATATGACCTTTTCATGTAGATCCCTTATATGCTATAATGTTTGTTGATTTTTTCTAATTTCATTAATTAATATTCTAATTTCAGATGATGTCCATGAATTATTTTATTTATTTCCTGAAGTAGTATTAATGTTAAATAAATCATCTATACTTTGTAAATTTTCCTGATTTGTAATAGAAGGTTGACTATTGTCAATAATAGAAGACTTTAAAAAGGTTATCTAAAAATTTTTTATACAATTCACAATTTTTTTAAAAAAATTTAATTATATACCTCTTCACTCTCATTATTAGTCTTGTTTAAAACTAAAGGATTAAATAGTTGTGCAGAAAGATAATGTTGTTGTAACAGCATATAAAGATTAGAAAATCTGTAAAAGGAGTGACAGAAGTATTGTGAGTAACTGAAGGAATAATGGAAACATTTGGAATAATAGAAGAAGTAACGCGCATGCTTGAAGTTGTTGGGACAGATACATTCGAAGTTGCTGGTAAAGGTAATATTTTTTTTGATTGTTGGGATGATACTTTTTTTTTTTGTTTGTCGACATAATAATTAATCGTAATATGAAAAAAATTCACTCAATCGTTGATCGCGATCTTTATACTAATTGATTGTATTAATTGAGCGTCATCTTAATCACTATCTAATTACACTCAGGGAGATGCTTGAGAGCACCCTTAATCAACGGATACTTGGATCTTTAATACAAGTCTAGTGATTATACGTACTATATTTTTGGTTTGAGCGTGATTACATTTCACAGCTACCCAAATCATAGATATTGGATACTGTTTGTTTGGTACTATTAACTAGAGATGCAGCGAATCGTCTCATAATGTCCAAATGATGTTATGGCTTAAGCTATAAATAACAAAGTTTATGTTACAACAATCTCTATCTTAAGTTATGAATTACATATGTCGATGTTTTGGGCTAACCAATTTATATATCATGCGTGGCGTTATGCAAAAATTTTATATACATACTTATATTACATTTATGAGTGAAAATTTTCTGGAAAAATATAATATAGTAAAAATTTTCTTTTTTATTATTATTTTTATTCTATTTTATTTACACATCCACCTAAATTGACATTTGAAACTCATAAGTAATACAAAAACTATTGGTGATAACAAACCTATTCTGCAGAAATCACAAACGGGTGACGAAGCTGCGCATATGCCAGTTTCTAGTTAAAATTTTTTGGATTCTTTAATACAAATTGTTGCCAGTATGTATATACATCAGTGTATATTTAAAAATAAATCTGATTTCATGTTTTTTTGTTCTTTATAACTTTATTATAACTTCTGATTTAAAATAATAAGTCATAACGGTTGTAACGTTAAAGACTATACATCTAATCAAAAAATCGCAGGGTATGCATAAATTTTATATGGTCAAAACCGATTTGTATTTTTCTTTCTTTTAGGATGAGTTGAAAACATATTATTATTTCTTCATTCGGTCCAATCTACGCATTTCAAGGCGATTTCCAAACAGCACATGTTCCAATCCATCACAACCGATCTCATAGTCCAAATACAAACGTCTGTAAAATCCAATCTTCTTAACATGATCCAACACCTTCAATCCCAGGACTGAGTTCTTGTCACCACTAGTATTATGTGCGTTAGATCTCAAATTTCTATACCATTCTCGCTTTATATAATAATTATGCCCAATCAACCTTCCATAATTCGTCTCCTTCCTCATCTTCATCCCATAATCCTCGGTCCAAGACATTATTGACTGACTTTTTGTACTTTTAATATCATCATCAACCCTCAAACATTCAATTCGCTCCATTATCTTTTCAAACTGTTCACCTAATCTTATATCACTGTCAAACTTATTTTTAGCCAACGATTTTCCACTTTCGGCATGTTTCGTATTCCACTTAAGTTCATCCTTTTCTGTGTTTATTCCGTCTTGATGGCAAAATATGACGTTACGCTGTCCATTTGGACTAGCATTTTCAGCATACTTCAAGTCACATTCAAGCACTTTCATATGACTTGGTTTAACTTCTAATGAACTATTCGAATTGACAAGTAATTCTTCAAACTCATTCATATGTAATGACTTATATCCATCCTTTTCATCTTTCGACGCTCTTTCTGGTACTACATCTTTTATCTTAGCCAGGTACAAGTCTCTTTCTTTCGTGTCTTCTTCTCTGATCACACGTTGATAACAATGTCCAACATCATTTATTCTTTCGGCATTATTCATATCAGGAGATTTAAGATAATAAAATGACGTTTGATTATCGTCCCTTTTGTCACCTATCTCGAAATATTGTGATCGAATTTCTGGTCGTTCGAAATGAGCCATGATCGGTTGCCTCTCGTGGATAAATCTATCATTATCAGAACGGAGTTCAGGTATTTCAACTGTTTGATTCTCTTCACTAACATTTAACCAACTTTCATTTTTATAGCGATATTCACTTTTATATGCTCCTTTCACATGATTAACGTCAGCTGAATTTCGATAACAATCAAATAATTCATCAGCCTTGATTCCATTTTCATTGCGATAGCCGAGATTGTACGTTTCATCAACGTGACCTATTTCTGAAGATTCTGGGTGGTGAGTATATGACATATATTCATCCATTTCATCAAATTGTTTCACATCTACATCATTATTCACGAATCTCTTGCACTTATATATTAGATTTCTACTTATCAGTTACACATGCGACTATAAATTAAATGTAATGCTACACGAGCCCCAATTTAAGCAAACCCGAATTCCTGAGGTACCGAAATACACTATGACAATTTTTTGGTTAAATTGATTTTATCAAAACTTTCTTCAATCGTCAATAGTTTTTGTCAATAGCCAAAATTTCGTCAGATGAAAACATTTCATCATTTCAAATTAGTTCCGTCAAGCACGATTATGCTGTGTTAAGGAAAAAAAAAACCATGAAATTTGAGAATTAATTGTGCAGTATATAACAAATGTTGTAATACGTTTTGTATCTTATCAGATTCTGGAAAATCATTTTACGTTATCAGATTTTAGTCGGTATAACAAAATTCTATAATGCGTAAGTACGTACATTATCAGATTTATTGTCATTCCAAATGCATCAAAATTATCAGATTTATTGTCATACCAAATTCATCAAAATTATCAGATTTATTGTCATACCAAATGCACCAAACTTGATTCATACCTTATCAGATTCTAATTCTCTAGCTAATCAAATTGCGCAAATTATGCTCTATAAAGTTTTCAAGTTAATCTATATTTGCAATTAGGAATGCGTATCTAGTACCTGCACTACGTAAAAAGTAAAAATAATTATCTATGGTTTTCCTTATCTAAACTAAAAGGAATACAAATTATTTGTTAAAGTAACTATTACAATATATTTCTTTTTCTTTTTGTTTTGATGATTTGATCTAATAATGGAAAACATAACACATGATCTTTAAGCGAATATTCTTTTTGTATCTCATAGATAAGCCAAAAATAAAAAACTAAAAAAAATAAACGCATATTCGATGTTATCAGAGTTAAGCACAAAATTAGATCCAAAAATAACGAATTGATCACAGTAATTTCTATAGCAAATTATTAAACTTTACATATCTGTTAAGTAAGATAAGATAATATCAAAATTATTATTGATTAGATCATGTCCTCAACTTTTTGACCAAATTGATAATGAAAATTTTGATGCTGTCCTCTATTATAACGTTTTCATTACTTTTATTACAATCCCATTATCATTCTCAAGGAAATTTTCATCGTACACTAACTACCTAAACAGAAGCCATGATACTGAAAAACTTATGACATTACTATCTCTAAAGAAAATTAGTACCTGACGGTTTTACTCGAGAAATATACACTATAAATGGACGATTTCCCAGTCCTCTCATTGAAGTTAATAAAGGTGACATTTTAATTTTTAATGTCAATAATTATTTAGAAGATGAGACAACGATTCATTCACATGGAATGTTTCGACATGAGACTCCTTGTTACGATGGTGCTCCTGGAAAAATACGGCGTGACATTCCACCAGAAAAATCATTTACGAGAGTATACCTGTATAGTACTGTATATGTGGGTTTTAGTAAGTGTAATGGATCCAAATTAAGACTCTAAAAATCGACATCAGCCGTGACAAATAATAATGAATGAATGAGATAAGTAAGTTATAAAGTAATTTTACTACCACCCTAAAAGTTTTACAATTTGTTCTATACGAAGTGTCCTAAAACTACCCTATAATACTACAATTAAATAAACTTTTACATTGCCCGATCTGTCATAGTGCATTGTAGGAATAGACTTTCGTTAGACATTGTCTTGTGCACATGATTGTGATATTCGTATTCCGGTTTTGGCCCAACGTACGGTGGTAAATATACATGGTGTCTAAATTACTCCTCTTAATAAAAAATTATTTTGACATTTAGTCTATTGAAATTAATTTTTCTTAGTGACGAAATTAATTTTCATAGTTGTGAAAATTTTTAGTGAAATTAGTTAAATTCTTTATGTCAGAATACATTAGATAGTATGATTACTTTGCGGAATTCATATATAAAAAAAAACTAGCAATGTCAAAATGTTTGTTGAAATTGTTTTTTTAAAGAAATAATTTAGACACCCATGTATAGTGGTAAAACAATGGTTGTTGAACTTAAGAATTAGATTACCTCATACGATTGTTGTACAGAATAAGTCGTGGTTTCAATAAAAAAGTAAAGACTTAGTTGGCGATAGTGTTAAGTAAAAGAATAAAACTAATTCAAAGGATACTTAACAAGGAGCCAACCCAACTCGACAAATATAACCGCCTCTTTCATATAAGCTGAACGTTGGTTTAAGAACGTATAGAGTTCGGAGTCATTGTCCTGGTTGGTTGAACCGCTCACAACTTATTATAGTAGAACACATTAACACACACATTTTTATGCCTCATACTGTTGAACCTTTCAAAACCGATGTGCATGATGAAGAGGTTGTTAGATTTGAAACATTATAGAATATTAGATTTATACAACAGAAACAGGCTTTATAAATTAATTTTTTATCAAATTTGACAGATTATCAGTTTTGATTATAGGTGAAGAAACTTGAGAGCATGCGGTTACGTCAAAAAGTCTGTAGCAGACATATGCTGTAATAGCTGGCATTTACCGTAACAAACATAACTCTAGGTAATAGACGTAACGTTGATTTCGAGTCTAAAAAGTTTATTTGAAATTAAGTTTTCTAAAAAATAAAATAAATAACGATAAATAAATTGTACGAAAATTAAAAATAAATCTTTAAAAAATTGAGCGAAAGCTGTAAACTAAAGTTAGAAAGTTATGCAATATGCTTTAATGAATCTAATTCTGGTATTAGAACCTACACCATCAGAGTTATTAACTAATTGCGGTTTACCGCAAAAAAAGTTAGAAGAGGTGAAGCCATCTTCAATGAGTATGAACTACGTGGTCATTGATGAAAAAGTAAATCCAGGGCTTTATAGGCAGAGGGGTAAACCTTATAGACTAAGGTCTCATCTTGCACTTCATTATCGAGACGTTCCTACGATTTTGGCTTGATAAGCTTGCATAAGAAAATAATGCTTATAGAAGAAACTATATATCACACATCAAATGTTACATACAATTAATACAATTCAAATGATATGTTCTAATGTCACGACTCAAGTCGTCAAGTGTTACAGTACATGTCAAATGTTATAACATATGCGAATTGTTACGAAGAATGCAAAACGTTACATCATATGTAAGTTGACATTTTTGACGTATCGTTCATATGTAAAGTTACAGCAATCGTCGCTGATAATGATAGTTTTGATCTGTTTGGGAGTTTAACAGTATTATTGTAAATTTATTATCGGAGCAAGCTATTACAACTTTGTCAAAGCGATTTGACTGTCTTTTACAGTAACACTACTTATTAATATTATAGGTCAGATTAAAAATGGCTCTAAAAGTATTTTGACGTGTTGAAATACTCTAAAACTGCAAACTCGAAAGTTAAAAGTCCTGAAATATTTTGGTATACTGTAAGTTCATCGTGACAAACCATAAAATCTTATCAAGGATCGAGAGTTAAGAATGTTACAGAAATTCAAGTTTTAATAAAAGTTAATATTGCCAAAAGCTGTTGCTATTGTGAGCCCGATTTTTTGGGATCACGGGTGCCCGAATCGAAGCGACAATCCTTACCCAATCCAAGGTCACGCGAAAAGTAACGGAAATGTTACTTCTGTTACTTCCCTTATTTCCGTTACTTCTGTTACTTATGTTATTTTTGCGATAAATGGAATATCAACCTTTTATTAGATTTAGTTAATATATAGCATATAAGGAAGATATTACATTTATGAAAGAAATTAATTACAAATGTAAATAAAACGTTTATTATAAATAAAGGGCATTTCTGCCCGGGAAAAAAAGAATAATTATCCCTTCCCTAAAATAATTTCCCGATACCAACAAATTCCCTAATAACAATAAATATCTGCCCCTTAAAAGTGAAAGTTCACCCTTTACAAACTAATAAACTATCGTTAAACCCCATCGTTATCCCTACAGTTCACTAAACCCGCTGTTGATCGCTCGCCGTAACTCACGTGACCAAGAAGGCCGTTGCCGTAATAGAAGAGTTCCGACCCCGATTCGACGTTTCGTAAGTCCGGGTTAAGTCATAAGAGAGAAAAGAAGAGATGGCAAGGGTTAATAGGAGAATTGGTTGAAGGAAAGACTTAGAAGAGAAGATTAGTACTTACCTACGGAAAATCACCCAGCCAAATCTAACAAGCATATTTCGACTTAGCCGCCGTAGGTTACGCGAAAGTTGGATTAGAGCAGCGAAAGACTCACCGATTTACCGCACAACACTATTATTTATATTATTTAGCAAATAATTCTTGATATGTAAATGCAATTTAAAAAATATTAGACTCGTGGCTTTCAAATTTATAATAACAGGCTTGCCTCTTGAAAAGTCTAATTACCAAAAATAAAATATTGTCAGATTATTGCTATTATTTTTTGTTCATCACTTTGATATACATTAATCGTGTGACGAAATTGCGGGTAAATAATCTAGTTATTTATATAACCAAAACAACTAATAATTGTAATAGATAACGCAATTTCACTTCTAAGTGAGGTCATTAAATGTTCATCACAATCGAATCCAACTTAAATAATTTAATTTGTGATTGATCGCGAGAGGGAATCACTTTAGATCGGTCACTGTCTCTACTGTTACTTTAAACTATATAAATAAGTTACCCAGGCAATTGAATTTGTAACAGCCAATCATATGAAAGTCCACTATGAACGCCTAGGTATGGGTACCAGGGCATTATGGTGAATACGTATGCATTTACCCACCTTTTTCTGCGATTGGCTTAGAGATGGGTTTCATGCGCATTTTTATCCCATCAGGATTTCTCTCCTCTCGATCGTTGTTTCTTTTTTTTCCTTTTTTTTATCATGCGATATCATGCGCATGAAACACCCTCGTGCGCATTAATGCGCATTCATGTGCATGTTATTATAAAATGCGCATTTTTCCCATCACTAGATTGGCTAATAAATGGTAACCAATAACCAAAACATTAACTCCGCTTTAATTAACCTTTTTTGCTTTTGCGACTATACGTTCGATAATTTTTACGACTTATCATGAATGGCATTACTCCACAACGTTATTCCATATAAAAATAATTTGAAACAAGACGATTGTTAATTAATCAACACACGCATTAACTTAACCGAATTCTGGAATTATTCAAAAAAAAAGAATCCTAATTACATCATTTAATTTATTAAATATAATGTTAACCATATTTATTGTACAAAAGGTTACTGCATCGTCGCGAAACTACGCCCAGGGCGCTATTTTGAAGTACATAATTCCCGAAAAGTTGAAAAGACCAACCCGAAGAATTTGGTAAAAAATTTTTGCTACTAAATTTAAGTCAGTTAATTATTATATTAGGTTAGAAAGACTTTATTAATCAAAAAATTCACAGAAAAAATATATTAAAATTCCTAATTATTCGGCATATACAGTATGTCTGTAATAAAGATCTCATAGAATTTAGTCATAAAATCTGAAAAACTATGATATTTGACCCTATGGTCCCGATTGGTAAATATTTGCAATTAGCAAATATATTTAGCGCCTTGGCCAGGGTTGAAATGGAATTAAATGAAGTTGCGAATAAAGTGCGAACAAAGCCAATGAAGCTCTGAATGGCACTAGTTTTCTTGTGCACCAAAATTTGGCAACAATAGGGAATTCCTCGTCGAAACTTAATTTACCTGTGATGGTATAGTATAGGAACAAATAATGCAAAAAAAGAAATAAATTCATTCTATTATAATTACACATATTAAGAATCCAGAAAGAATTATTCGTATTATAAATTTTTACGGAATTGTTTCCGAAAATTTTCTACACAAGTTCCTGTTGTTACAAGTTTCTATCATACCTTTTAATGATTCTAATTTCTTATTATTTTGTAAAAGAATGTGTTACTGTTTCATGAAGAAAGGGATCAAATAACTAGAATTCAAAATTAACCTTTTCAAGGTTTTATAATCTATTGGTGCATGAGTAACAAATTACTAGTAGATTCAGAATTTTACTGTTATTTAAACACTGTAAGTACGGCACAAAAAAAAATAAAAACAAAAAAATCTCAAAGCAATCTCAAAAAAAATCTCAGTAGCTATCAAGAAACATGAACTTCACTATCCATCATTTCATCTTTGGCTTCGTTTGCCTTTTGGCCTTTCTTATCTCTAATGCCTCTGCCGGCTGCATTGTAAGCCCCAACTGTGATTGTGATGCTGACAACATTAAAGGATGCGATGCAACAGGCACTATCTCGGGACGTGCCTGTGGCATAGAATTTTTTTGCGATAAACAAACTGATATCTATCAACTCGATGGTAAAGGAAACTTTTGTCACTTTGGTCCTTGTAAGAATGGCTGTACACAAAAACTTCCCAATAGTTTTTGCAACTAAATGTTAGTATAATTAAATATAATTCTCTTCTCTCATGTTTTTTATTATTATTGGTAATGCTGTTGACATCTCAAATTTGTACCATTTTGATCAGTATAATCCAAATTTTCTTATTATTTAATTTTCTAACTCTTAACAGTTCTTTCTTATATAAAATTATATATGCAGTTTAGTTTAACATAAAGTATTGATATAAATTTATCAGATCTATATCCTCAATTCTTATCACATTATAATAGATCACGTTATGATAGGAATTTTTGTTATGAGAAAATGTAAATTGTCAAGAAAAGTTCTTTAAATAAAAATATCAATACTCTTGAGATTAATTATTATTTTATTGAATGCGCTAAAATAAATTTACAAAAGCCTATAAGAATTTAAACAATCTAATGGAACTTAGTAAGCTATAAATCCATCGCTTTGTAGGTCAATTTTCAACAGACAATATGTTAAAGTCTATTTAAAATAGTTACAATTTATATTTAAGCACATATATTATTTGACCCTATTTTCTTTTTTAATGTCAAACTTTAAAAATTATTTAGAGTAGGTCTGCTATTTTCATGTTACTAGCGTTCTTTATATTAGTTGGTAAATATTAAAAAAATTCAGAATTGGTAATTCATATATTTCAACTAGTAATTTTATATTAAGAGATTTATTTCTAAAAAATCCAGTTTTCATACTTAAGCATTGCTAGGATGTAATCCGATCTTATTTTTATGCTAAACCCGATTTGAACCAATTTAAACATTGAAAATAAATCTGGATCACAGTTCTAAATGGTATAAGAATAAAGGGTCTGTATCCCGTATATGATGAGCGAAAAATACTTTAAAGTTCATTTACGTAAAGTAAGGTTGTTAAATGGTGGTCATCAGACATTTTTAAAAGGTAATTGAACATTGTTAAAATCACAGCCTTGCGTTACGTTAGAATTTGGTTGGCTATATAGTAAAATCGATCAAGAACAAGTTTTCGTTGTTACTGCATGATAGTTCTCATGCAAAATTTGAAAAAATAGGCTGTGTTTTCAAAACAATTGTTTGTTTTTGATTTTCCTGATCGTATTATATTACACCAGTAGGTAAGTTACATTGGTAAGTTAATGGTAAGTTACCATCAAATTTAATGGTAAATTACCGTTTACTATGGATACGTATCACTTCACTGACACTCATTTCGTACTTCACCGACATGTTTATTTCACCGAAGCTCATTCACATACAAGCTTTTTTTATACATTCCACTAACATTAACTCTAATTCTAACCTGATCTTAACGACAATGACCAGAATTATTTTGTCGGTGAAATGAGTTTCTGTGAAATAAATTGTCGGTGAATTGAACTTGTCGGTAAAATAAGTGTTGGCGAAATAAACATGTCAGTAAATTGTTGTCGATGAAATGTAATGTCTACAAATTGAGTGTCAGTGAAGTGAGCTGAACTGGATTACTATGTATTGATTTCTGCAAACATTAAGACCAATGGCTGAACAAAGCTTGCTAGTAACTTATCATTTTTTGGTAACTTATCATAAATTACTATAATTTTACAACCCTGACTCCGTTTAATTTTTTTAAATGTTTGCTATTCAGATTTTCACAAAATCCTTTTAAAATCATACGTCATTGATGTATGAATAAAAATATGGTTGCAGTGGAAAATTATAGTTGTAGTTTTTATTTATATAATTTATTTACAGTTAAAGTCATCTCATGATTACGACATTTCTGAATAGCTGGTATGCTTATGTTTTTAATAGAGATGGGTATTTTCACAGTGAGTAACCTTATGATTTTAATATTGAGGCTCTAATTCAACAATTGATTAAGGGTTCTTATTCAATATTGAGTGAAAGAATTAATTGATTTAAATAATGTGTTGTCACGAACATCTGCAAAAAATTATATCTAAGTCTCATATAATATAAACTTTAAAAAACTAAATAATGATAGATTAGGTTTAATACTAAAAATCTTTTTGTTAAGGTTCCAAAAATAGCTTATAAGCAAAATTTATCATAAGTGGTTTGGTTTTATACAAAATTACTAGCCTTTACTCTATATAACCTCCAAGAATGTACTTTTCTTATTGTTCTCTAAGTGCACGTTATTAAAGTTTGATCCCAAAGGTGTGGCTTATAGAGATTTATTATACTTTTATTCTATCTCGAAAGAGGTTGCCTTAAAAAATTTGGTATTTGATTTACCTACCATGATAATAGACTACCTCGAAAGCATATTTTTGATATAATGAAGGTGATAAAAATTATGAAAAATAATGACCTTATAAATAAGATTGATTCTGATGAATCATACTTCGCATTTTGGAAATGCCATAGACTAGGAAATGGCTTGTTCTAATATTGCTGTATACTTCATTGTATCTTACATTTTTATATAGCTTTGATAATATTGAATTATCTTCACAGTTATAGTCAGCTATAGGGAAAATTAAAGCGAAACTTAATCAACTTCCTCCTAACATTATGCAGTTTTATTTCATATTAAGCTCTTATCATTCTCCGACAATTGTGCATTTCTGGCATTACGACATTGCGGCATTACAGCATTGCGGCATTACGGCATTACGGCACAAAAGTTTTACGGCAATTAGATGTTATGCCGTAATTAATTCTACCACGTGATAAAATGTCGTAATGCCATAATTCGGTAATTCTACCAACAACTATAGGGTAACCCAACCTATTCAAGCTATTTCGGCTACGTAGTCTACTACGGCTACGTAGGTCATGAAGGCCATGTCGGGTAATTAGGAGTTGGGAACGAAGTAGTAGAAGTAGCAGACATAGTAGACGTAGCAGATAGAATGTCAAATGTAAATAAAGAATTATAAGATAAATAAAGGCCGTAAAGGCCATAGAAAAGGAGGAGAGAACCGGCCCCTTACATAATAATAAATACATAAACGTCTCCTTTACTACATTAACTAATCGCTAAATCCCTAACCATAAAAACCCGATTCTTGCAATTGTCAGTTCTATCTCAAAGTATTGTACCTTCCCGTCCGGCTGTTGTATCCTAAAGTACCAGGATCAGCCGTGGTTATACCGTCCAATTATCACGAAGGATTGAGGATAGTTGAGGTTGTACGTGTTGTTCAATTACCCGAAGTAGTGAGGTAATTGAGAATAGAGTTAGTAAAAGCACAAGCAAGGAAAACGCAAGACAAGTAAAGAAATACTCACCTACGGAAACCAAACCACCGACCAAATCTAAACGCCTCTTTCCGACTAAGCCAACCGTAGGTTATGCAAGATTTTGTACTGTGGAGCGACTGACTCGCCGTTTCGACCGATTTCACTATATAATAAGTTGTTTAACTAACGCTAAAATTAGTTACAAATTTTCCAAAATAAAATTTTACTAATCCTAAATATGGTTGGCTGCTATATATAGGTCGCCATGGTGGCGGGTTACCATTTATAATTTTCTATTTTTTTTTTATTAAAACTTTAAGAATAGGTTTATAATCATTTTTTACAAAATTTTATGTTACACGTAATTTTCATGTGTTACACTGCAGCTTATAACAAAAATTATAGTGGCAGTGAAAAATGATTTACACAAACAAATTGGACAAAGAATATAATTGAAAGCCCGATGACAGGTTTTCTCTTGGTAACTCTCATATTATCTTTATTATCACTAATGTTATAAAAATTTTTAATAAATTTATCGTTATCATTATTTCTATGACCTTACAACATCTAATATTACATATGATTACAGGACTCGGTCCCAAATCTGAATCGGGACCGAGTCAAATTGTCTAAAATAAAACTCGACTTCTTGGAGTTGAGTCGGACCAAATCAGGCTTTTAACATCCCTAGCTGAGCGTGACCATGCACATAATGCGCACGGCATAGGTCTCTAGTCCAGAGCCTACAGCTTCATCCTCTTAAACATCTGATCATGTACAGTACATGTGTCACAGATCAAATGTTCAGGCGGAAAATAACGGAACTACGTTTTTTGATATTTCGGTTGTCAAATCATAAAAAATATTAATTCTTTGCTTCTTTCCGGGAATTAGTCTCCCGCTTTGCTCCTGAAAAAACATCCTCAAGTTCACGTGATAGACTACAAAAAAATTCAATGTAATGTAATGCGATCTGCTTGTTTTTCAGAAATTTACATAATAAATCACTTTTCATTATTTAAAAAAAATTCTTAAGTAATTTATTATAAGTCCTGCTAACGTTTTCCTAATTTGAACATTTATTTAATAAAAACGAACTTAAAAAAATTTGTCTAGCATCACATGATCATAAAATTTTGGTGGCGATGCCAGGGAAGATTATTTTATAACGATACTAAGCCCACGGTAAAGGAATTAGTAAGCCACAAGTGTCTTAGATACGGAATTATGGTTGGGCGTCTTTGCCCGATTGTTGGCACAGAACCATGACTCATGCAAAAGCATGTCTTTCGAACGCCAATAATGATTTTACCATTTTTAGCCACAATTGTCATTAGTAAAGCAAGCGAGAAATATGCTAGGTTTTGCTGATCATGATTGACAAAATTAAGAAAAAAACTTTTCTATCTTAAATGTCACCTATGAAATTGCTTTTCGTGCTCTAACAAAAAAATTTCCTCTCATAATTTTGGCACATGCTTTTAATTCTAAATTCTTTTTTAGCCTAATCTAATCATCAAAATTATCATCATAATGCAGGCAGATGATCGACAAAACCTGGCACAGATTTCTTGTTTGCTATTAAAATAGAACTTTGGTAATCAAACTTTAGATATTTCCAACTTTATTAATTAATTCAGAAGATAAATAAAGTTTGTTTTATTATCGAAGTTAAGACTACATTAATAGCGATTCACTTTCACATTGATAATAACAATACTTCGATTTATATATAGTATACTAGTTTAACTTCAATCGATATACTAAGACATGTAAAAAAATTTTAAGATCTGATATATATCTCGTTACATGTAGGCCTGGTAAATGTTGTTAATTTGACTGGTCTTCTATATCGATATATACAGCCACAACCTGATTTTAACGGTTGCCAGTCGAAATGAGTAATAATTTCAAGTAAAATATCCATAACCCAAAATAGAAATGTATACAATGTTTTTGAATCATCTATCGATTATGTAGTACATAAACTAAAATGCATTCGATATATGCGTACTACCGGGAATAGTTCAAGGAAATATCAATCGGATGGCTCCTGCTGTATAATTTTGCCACCTATTATAATAATTATAATAATTAATGGAGCTTTTTAAACGGATATCCACTTTTTATTATCTTATACAATACATTTATTTTTACTAAATTTGTAATATGAGACAACTCATTTAACTGTAATATAAAAAATGATTCATAAATTGCACGAAGCATTTGGAATTTAGAAAATATAAATCAGTTGTCATATCCATTTGAATTACGTTGTCATCTCCATTTGAATTTCTCATTATCAAATATTCAAAGCAAATGTATCTAAAGATATACACCACTCTTACCTTTATTGTGCTTGCTTTAATCGGTCATACAATTGCTGGCGATCCTTATGCTCTTCAAAATATGACTTATTCAACTGATTCAGGTTATTACAATAATATACCGGTCAAGATTTATGGTTTTGACGCATATAAAACAACGACAGCGTTAGCAATTTCGCGTGTCAATCCTATTTATGTGTTTCTTCAAAATCCTAACGGTAATATAGATAATGCTATGCAACCAAGCATTGTCGATTTGATTCCTGGAGATGATGGATACTCTGATCTAAAAAGAATAAACATAGTTACTGGGTCAACGAATAGTTCTGGTGATATCACTTCATATGATGATTTGACAAAACTTGGTAACAGTGTAGAAATTGTCCAGACTGATACGTATTACAATTTACCAGTTGGTATGTTCAAAAATATTAAATCTAATGAATGTCATTTAAATCTATATAAATATTAATATCGATATACAAATTTATTTGAAGTTGGTTTTTCTGCGACATTGGAGACTCCTTCTGATGGTCCAGAAATGTTTGGTTACTATAAAGGTGTTAGGGTTCGTTTTTTTAATTTCGGTATTAATCCGGCAGGGAATGCTACCGCACCCATATATCATGTGACTTCAAGCAATGGTACTATAATTGCAGCTCTTCCTGGTACAATACCAGGATTTAGGAACTATAGTGGAATTTGGAACATATATACTATCTCCGCTAATGATACTGGGGTTCCAATAACTTCTTTAAGTCAAGTCTCGAATCTTGAACAAGTTTTTTCTGGTACTGTTTCAAATTGTCCAGTTTCTGTAGCATCACTTCCCAGATCTAGCACTAGTAATTCTAGAAATTCTAGAAATTCTGCAAAAAGTTCTCGAAAATGATATAAATAGAATTTATGATTTTTCTTTTCGATTTTTACTGCTAATAACCGGTAGTGATTATTACCGCCTCTATCTTAGGGTCAGGGTGTAGTTTTAGGGTAAGACAGGGTAGATATAAAGGTTCAAATTTTAGATAGGTTTTTTGGGGTTTTGAACATTTTTACTTAATATATCTAGCCTTGTTTCTTAGTCTTGTTTTTGAGATATTGCACCATGGTGATGATCACTATCGGTTATGGTTAGTAAAATTCCTTTCTTTTAAATGTATATCTATTAAATAAATTATTTTATTGGATATTATATAAAACGTTAAATGACAGGTTTATGATATTTGTATTAAATGTCTTAATGATAAAGTTATTTTTATTACTTAGTGCAAATTTCATGGGTAAATTATTTAAATCGAGCTCTATGAGGTTGGTCTCTAATCATCAGCGGACTTTAAATACCAATTGACTTCACTTAGACTAACCTCATATTGGTACCTCACAATAATTGTTTATTATACTCATGCGTATAATAACTATAGTTGATTAGATTCTTTTAGCACTTGACCGTGACTATCTGCAAGTAGTATAATCTACTGATATATTATTATATGTATATATATGTCGCTTGTCTTTTTTAAAATTTTACTACTTTAAAGGGAAGACTCTAATCTTCATACTATTGTGAGTGGTAGGATGGTAATGCCGGAAGCTCGTTTAAGCAGGTGATCGGTGTGGCGCAGTAATGGACTAACGGCTATGTCGATCACCTACCTAAAATGGGTTTACCGGCTGTATTTGCTGTATACTATGTATCCTATGAATCGGGTGAATAATGGATATCAGTGGGATCAAAGGTATAATTAAAATAATCAATATGATAAGTATAGACATTATAATTAGTATAGATGGGATAATGAATATACGAATAGTATGTATAATGTGCCTTATGTAAAAGAAAGTATATAATAAAGGCTTCAAACCCTACGAAGAAGGATTAGTTGTTCGTGACCCACATAAATTCTGTCCCCTAATAATAAAACCTTGCTTCCATTCCAATATAATACCTACGATCATAACACACCACTCGCCAAATCTAACCGCCTCTTATCGACTAAGCCGTTCGTAGGTTACACGACATATCCGATTGAGAAGCGACTGACTCGCCGTTGCATGTGCGTGTAGCACCCACCTGGTCAACCAATCAGATCGTAAGATCAGGTGTAATGTGAAATCGAAAGAAAATACTGATTTTTCTAACAATCAAGATTTTGCTTATGAAACCACTTTTACTTTCTAATAAAAAAAATTCCTTGCAAAATTTTGGTATAAGAATAGCTTTAATCTGACCTGTCTCAACTCTGGTCCTTACCCGTGTTTTGATTTCACGTTACACCTAATTAGTGTTGTAAGCCGGTTAAGGCAGCTGCAGCTAAGCCGGCTTAGCTGGCTAAGCCAGTCAAGATAAAAGATTCAGCGGCTAAAGATCATATGATTATTTGCAAAGGGTAATATGCAAGGTTTGTTTGTCCGGCAACATCACTTGAAGATCGTCAAATCAAATAGTAACACATATTGTTAGAGGGAAACTCGGTTAGAGCCGTTGCGCAACGATCGTCAAAACGTGACCGAAAACGTGACCGGAAGTGCAATCTGGATCGTGACCCAAAACCAGCGATCGTGTAACCCGATTTCTCCCCATTGTATGCAAGAGAAGCCCCAAGATTCGGAGCAAGTCACCCACGATAATAAGCCTGGGCCCCACATGCAAAATCGTAACTAATCTAAAAAAGGAAGAAAGGATTAGTAGAATCACCACAACGCGCAACAAGGAAAAGGTGAAGATAACTTACCTTCACGGCTCACAACTGAGCCTTAGTACCGCGAAGACGTTTTAGGTTACGAGGCTGTAACTCTATGGGCGGGACCTACAAAAAGAGAAGTTGATGAAAAGAAGGAAACATGAGTCAAAGGATGAGATTGAGCGATTAAAAGAAAAAGAAAATATTAGTACATAAAAACGGAAAACGTTTCCTATATACTTCCCTGACAACTCGTTATAAAAAAATCCTCTTTTTGACATTAAGTGGGGGATAGGATCCATCGCTCCCCTACTCCTGTAATAAAAAAGATAATAATAATAAATAATTATAAAGAAAACAGTTTATAAATTATTAAAAGTGTCAATAGAAATAAACGTTCTTTAAAGAAGTCCCTATCATTACTCAGTAACTTGCTCGAAAGCCGTCTTAACCAGTGCCAAATCATAACTGCCTCGTCTTGCTTTCAAGTAATGTTACGTGACATCAACGAATTCGAAGCGACAATTCTCGCATTTGCTTCATCCTGAAACTCGCCCTATTAGCCCGTAACAACAGTAAATGTAATATAATTTAATACTCACTCCGAACATGCAATGCTATTGACACAGTCGAAACGGATTCACGAGCGGGTATGTCGTGTAACCTATGAGTCAGCTAAGTCGATAAGAGGATTTGGCGAGTGGGGTATTTATTGTCAGAGATAAAACCGACACCCCAAAGAACCTGCGAAGTGATCGTCATAGTGGCATACTTACCTAATTGGTGGTGTCCATGAGGATCCACTTGAAACATGTGTGCCCAGCACCAAGAAAGCCATGTGATAGCACACAGCCTCAATGCGGGACCCCACCACCCTCTCCAATTAAAGAAAAGTCGATCTGGACCAATCTGTTCGCATCACTACGACTGGGAATGGACGTTGACTCTACTTTATCCTTCTTGGGTTAAGTGTGAGGGAATGTTAAGGGGGGATGCGATTGTAATAATTATGTTGGGTTCTGGCCCCGGACGAACGGTACTGAAACATTCTCATCGGTTCTAGAACGTGAGAAATGTTAAAGAAAGACTGTGTGAAAGAGGTTAAAGGTTAAGACAAAAAGGGTTGGAAACGATGGGAACAATAAGAAGAGTCGTGGTCTTGTACGTGCTCTTCCCACGACCAATTTACTATGAAAAGGGTGGAATCTTCCCCTTCTTGTAAAGTAGTCAGAGTAGTACACAAGCCCAATAAAGCCCCTATATAAAAATAATAAAATTTATCAATAAAGCCCTTTTGAACCGTCCAATACAATAAACATTCTTTAAACGTCTATACTTATCTTGTAACGCTCCTTAACGATCGCCTTGACCTTGTGCCAAATCGTAAAACCGCCTCTACCATCTTTGAGGAACGTTACGCGGCATAATCAATTTTCAAGCGACAATCCGTCACATTTGCCCCATCTCTGAACTCGACCATTTAACCCGTGACTAGTGATGGGAAAAATGCGCATTTTATAATAACATGCGTATGAATGCCCATTAATGCGCACGAAATGTTTCATGCGCATGATATCGCATGATAAAAAAAAGGCAAAAAAAAGAAAAAACGATCGA
>CAJVQA010000552.1:0-32771 GCA_910591915.1 Cetraspora pellucida
TCTGACATCTTTGTTAGCTGTAACATATAGCTTAGCTTAGGTATTATTACTATATTGTTTATATATGCAATCTGGCTTATTATTATTTTCTTGTACTTTAAATCTCTTATAGTCTAGCTTACTATCTCTTTTGCCTTCTTCTTCACTTGCACTTCTCACATTCTGTTGTTTAACCATATTTCCAATAAGCAAACTATTTTATGTTTTGGTTCTTCTATTATCTTGCTTTTCCCATATATTACTGCCCTTTCCTCTTTTTTGATTTTTGTGTTCATTATTATTAGTTTTGATTTTGATCTATTTATCTCTATATCATTCATTTCAAAGAATTCTTCTGCTATCTCTAGAATCTCTAATAGTTGCTCTTTACTGTTTGCAATCCACATTGTATCATCTGTATATGCGATTGCTGCCTAACGATATTTTGTAATATTGTTGCATTGCATACCTTTTTGTATTTGTTGCTCGACTGTATATCCTAATTTTTTATCTTCTTGGATTCTTTCTAATAATGGATCATAAAAGAGATGCCATATTAGTAGTAAGATTACCTTACCTTGGTCTATTCCATCTCCTGCTGTTAGTTCTTCTGTTAGACTATAGGCTGTAATTATTCTCAATTGTCTCTTATAAAAAAGCTTCAATATATATTTAATTTTTTTTTTGGATATTTTAATTATTTGCAATGCTAGTTCAAGACTTTCAAGAGGAACTGAGTCGAAAGCCTTTTTCATATCCTGCAACAGTATCTATATTTCTTTATTTTTTTCCTTTGCTTCCTCCATTATCATGTTTAAAATCTGTACTGGTTGTTCTGTTGAATTTCCTGAAAGGCCTGCGAAGTTTGGTCCTTTAAGTATTTCTCTTTTCATAAATATTATGGCAAGCCTTTTCATTATCACCTTTGTAACAACCTTTCTAAATATTTTGATTAGTGCTATTGGATAGATGTTGTTCAAACTGTATCCCCACTTTATATCTTTTGATATCGGGTAAACTTGTGCTATTTTCCACTTTATCAGAATTTCTTCTTTTTCTAAGTATAAGTCTGCAAAGCTTCTAAAGATTTCTTGTATTTTTACTCCTGCTTTTTTAATTAATATGTAGCTTATTCCTAAGATACCAGAAGCCGTTCCTGTCTTTAACTCTCTTAGTGTCTCTTTCTATTTTTTTGCTTTGATTTTTCCTTTAAGTTCTGCATACCATTTCTCTCTAATGCCTTCTCTTGGTTTGTATATCTCCTTTTACTTTTTTGTTATTGTTTCTAGTTTGGTGTTTCTTTTCCTAAACTGTGACTTATAATGTTCTGCTATATTTATCTTAATCTCTTCTGGCTTTGTTATTAGATATGTCTTCTCTTCTTCTTGCTTAATAAGCCTATCAAGCAAAATCTTCTTGTACGGCTTATTTAGAAGACTGGCAAGCATTTTTCCTTGGTTTGTTTTGATCATTTCATATTGTTTATCTATATTTTCTTCTATTTGCCTTCTTTGCATTTGTTCCCAGTCCTTTTTCTTTTTCTCTTGTAAGATCTTCTGCCAACCTTTCATGTCTTCTATCCAGGCCTATGACCAGTGTCTTTGTAATTTTGGCAGTTTTGCTCCCATCTTGTTGTCTATTTCTTTTACTTGCTCATTTGTTTTAATTCTCTCTTTTCCTATTACTTTTTGGTCCCTTCTTGCCTTTGCATATTTTATTAATCTTTGCAGCTTTACGATATCTTTTTCTCATTGTTGCGCTTTCTGACTAGTTCTTCTATTTGCCATTGTATTGTATACTCTTTTCTTGGATATGTGCTTATTTGCTGCAGTGATAATTGCCTCTTCTATTGTATCCCATATACTGTTTATCTTGTTTAATTGTTTTTTCTCATTTTGTACTTCTGTTCGAATAATTTTAAGGTTTTTTTTTGTCTCTAGCCACCTTTGTAGTTCTTGTATATAATTTTACCAATTTTCAAGCTTTGCCTAATCATATAAATATAGTGTTCTTGATTGTCCTTTCTTTTTAATTTCTGCTTTACCATTTTTTTCCATCATATGTTCAATCCATATTTCTGCAGTTATTATTTTATGGTCGCTTTTTGTTATTTCTTCTGTTTCCTCAATGTTTGCCTTTTGCAAACCCAGAGCTAATTCTTCTAATACCCAAATATAGTCAATTCTTGTTGCAGCTTCTTTGTTTGACCATGTGTACTCTTGGCTTGTTGGATGCATGTTTCTATATGTATCTATAAAGCTTTGCTTTCTCATCTAATTAAAGATTGGTAATCTTTTAAAATTTGCTGATTGTGAGTATTGTCTGTCTATTATATTGTTTACTGTATGATTAAATTTACCCATAATCACAAATTGTGTTTGTCTTTTTTGTTTAGTAACTCTTTCTACAATCTTTTGCTGAATGAATCTTTTCATTATTTTGTTACTTGGTGTTATATAAATTTCTATTACTACTAACTCCAATTACTTGAAGTATAGTGTAATCTCTATTATATATTCATTTACTCTTTTGACAGCACCCACATGCTTTTTCCATTGTTCTTCTATTAGGATTCCTACACCTGACTCTTTTTTCTTGTTCTCTGTTGCATTTGTTCAATATCCTATATACTTTTGTTTGCCACATATACTAAAAATCTTCCTTCTCTTTCAAAAATGTTCATTTCTGTAATTCCCAATATTGCAATTTCTTTTTCTTCTGCCCAATCTAACAGGTTCTCGAGTTTCCAACCCTTGGTCTTCAAACCATTGATATTATAACATGCTATTTTGATTTCTTTTCTTTCCTCTTTCCATCTTCCTTTTAATTGTTCTTGTCTTATTTCTATATTATCAGTTTTTTTAATCACCTTTTTTTTTTTCCTTCAGATAAGGGGATGCTTCTTTTTCTTTCTCTTCAAACATTCTTCTTTCCTTTTGTAAAAAGGCTTCAATCTCCTTATCTATATTCCTAAGCTCAACTAAGGTGCTCTTAAGAGCGATCAGCTGAACCTCCACTTACCCTCAGCTGCATTTCTTCTATTTTATTTAGTTTTTCTAATATTTGAAACAAGACATCTTCTACTGGTAATATTCTTTTTTGATCTAATATATTCATTTTGGCCTTCTTCTCCTTTGCTATCACTGTCTCTTTCTTTATGTTTGTGTTTTTGTTCCCTAGCCATGCTACTATATCTTGTAACTGCAGATCATTTTCTATTTTTCTGTATCTTTTAATAGGTGTTTCATGTCTTGTACCTCTGACTCTTGATGCCTCTTGTCTTCTGTGATTCAACTGGTTCTCATTGCTTGACTTTGATCTTTCTTGTCTTCTGCCTCTTGACTCTTCTCTTTCTTGAGTTTTCCTTCTTTTAGGATTTTCCCACCTTACTTGATGGTTGTTGTACCATATTGGTGTTGTTTGAGCTGTCTTTACTTCTTGAGCATTCGCAAAAGTAATTATTGCAAACTTTTTTTAATTTTCATTTCTGTTATATGGTATATATACTACCTTTGCTCTCTTATTTCTTAGACATTTTAATAAAAGCACTTTTGATGCTCCTTTAGGAATGTCTAATAACTTTGCTGTAAAACAGCTTTGTTTTTCTCTTTGTGTATAATCTTCATTTCCTTCTGTTACTCTTGCTAATTTATTGTTACCAAGAGGTAATGTCCATATGTTGTCTTTCTTTTCTCCACAATCTGCTACTACAACTGCTAGTGCTTTATATTGTAATCTTTTAATTCATATTATACGCATATTTCTCATACTTCTGTATATATATTTCAATTCTTTTTTGTTGATGTCCAATGCTAAGTCCCAAATTGTTAGGTATCTTATTGTTTCTGCTTTTTCTAATTCTTTCGTTTGCCATCTTTCTGCTTCTGTTTCAGTCTCATCTTGTTTTCTTACTTTGCTTTGCTGTGTTTCTTTTTGTTTGAACTCTTTCTATTTAAGGTCTTTAGATCTTTCACCTTCTTTTTATTGTTTATTCTTTACTCTATGCTTGTCTATTGCTTTCTCTTGTTTTTTCTTACTCTTCACTTGGTTTTGTGTTTCAACTGAAATCAAATTAAACCAACCTTCACCTTTTTGCTTTATTCAATTAATTGCTTCTTCTTTTCCTCTTTTACAGTTAAATGATATTTCAATCCAACTGTTGCCTTTCACAAAGACTTCTTCAATTTTGGTAATATGTCTATTTGCATTAAGCATCCATTTTACTATGCCTGTTCTCTCTAAGTTTGTTTCATCTAGAACATTATAAGCAGAAATTCTTGCTATTACTGATGTTTCATTGTTACATAGTCTGTTATTTGGTGCCCAGATGCTTTGTTCTAATGGCACTTCTGTTGCGTTTCTTTGTATTATTGTTAAGTCTTTTTTTTTGCTTTCTTTCTTTTCTTCTGCTTCTACTAGGCTTGAATTGTGTCATGAAGTCTCTCTATTTCTTCTTACTTTCTTTATATCTTGTTCTTGTGCTGTATATCTTTGTTCTTTTTCCATTATTATCTGTTTCTTACCTGCTTCATATTTTTTGGGTTCTTCTACTAATTCTATTCTTTTTTTATTTTCTTTTGTTTCAACTATCTCTTCTGGCTATCTTTTGTTTTTTTGCATCTTTTTCTCTCTGCTGTTGTGAGTTATCCTCTATCTTGAAGCTAAAATCTATCAATTTACTTCTTTTGTCCACCCATGTGATGGCTTCACTTAATGTTCTTACTGCTGCTATGTCTGCTACATCTGCTGCAAACAGTAATGCTATATATCTGTCTATTCTTGTTTCTATAACATCTGTTGTTTCTAGTATTTTGACAAGCTCCGCATTGCCAACCCTCTGCAGACTTTGTGCTGTTGATCTTTCTAACACCTTTCCTAATAAACTTCCAGGTCTTACTTTATATATGTTACCTCCTATGTTGATTGTTGTCATTTATTTGTTAGTTAGTTTGGTGCAGCTGTTACTATATTATGTGTTTACTCTGTTTGGCTGTTTTCATACACATGTTTGTTTGTTTGCCTTACTTGTTTTGTTGTACTTTTCATGTAACCTAATTGATCTGCACAAAAAGGTCACAAGGATTTCCCAAAATTTACAAAAAATTTTTTGGTTTCGGCAAAAAATTTTATTTTTTCAAGCTTTGCTATTTCTATGCTATTTCTATTTGTCTTTTGTTCTATTAGCTAGGTGTAAATTTTGTTGCTCTTTCTTTTCTACTAAGGGTTTTAGTATTGCTTCTTAGTGTGTTTTGTGATATTTTTCTTGTTTTGCTTCTCAATAATTTTGGTTGAGAGATCTGTAGAGGAGAGTTGTTGAAAAAAAAATAAAAAAAATAAATTTTGGAAAAATTTTTATTTATATAATACTTATAATAAATATATTTTAGTTAATACAATAATCCTATTATATTGTTTTTTTTATAAGTTTATTAAAGTTTTTAACTTTGTGTTTAGCAATAGTTTTTTTTTATAATGTCAAATTATAACTTATACTTTTATTGGCTTTTTTTATTATTATATATAGTTACATTATATTTATACTACTAAATTACTTTTTGTTTTAAATTTCTAACATAATATTATATTATATTTTTTTATATTTTATAATATTTATTATATATTTTAATTAACACTTTCATTGCTAATCACTTAAACACAAATTTGACAAGAAGCAAAAACCAAGTTTATACAAAAATGGCTATCTAAATCACTCTGGCAGGTTTAAGTAAAAAGTAAAAACATTTAAAAAGGTATAAAAAAAGTAAAAGCTGTTAAAAAATAAGTTGATTAACAAGAAAGAAGTAAGAAAAACCAAAATTTTTCAAAAAAAATACTCAAATAAAAATTTTAGAAAATTGGCACTAACTCTGTATCACAAATCTGTTTTGATTATAAGATTGTAAACAAACAAGCAAATCAGTTATATGCAAATCAAGCAAAACATACATGTACACAACTTGAAGTAAAAATATAAATACATTAGAAGGGCATAGTGACAGCTTAATAACAACAAATATCAAAAAAGCATACTAGACTATTAACAGTATGCACAATAGAATGTTTCTTAAACAAGCAGATAATACATATGTAACATCTAACAAAGAAACCAAAATTGTTGCCATGCTAACAGAGCAGAGTCTAGATAAGGTTGCACTATTGAGAGTAACAAAAGAATTAATAGAAAAAGCAGAGAAAGAGCAGTCAAAAAAAAAGTTAAGTGTATAAAGCAAAGCAACTATGCAATAATAATAGAACCTAACTTAGAACAAACATATAATAAATCAAAAAAGCAATGTCAAACAACAAAAATAAAAGTAATTCAAAAGATTTGATAAAACTAATAACAAAAATTAATATAGAAGAAGGCAGATAATACAAAAAAAAAGATACAAAAAACTAACATAGCAGCCTAACAAGAAGAAATTGCAAAGATAAGTTTTAGTAATAAAAATAGTGAAATAGAAACAAAACAAGTCTTACAAAATCAGAAAGAAATAAAAGAGTATAAGCAAAAAAATACAGATGCAATGAGAAAAGAACCAAAACACAACATAACAATAGAAAAAATCAAAGAGCAACATGAATTAAAACAAGAAATTGAAAGATAAATTGATATAGTAAAAGAACCATTAGAAAAGAGCATGTGGGTGCCAAGCAAAAGAAACTGCAACCAATACAACAGCCTACTTGCCAGCATACCAGCATATAATATTCTAGAAAAAACAAATAAAGAATAAATTAAATTCATCAAATAGTTGTTAAAAGACAATAAATATATTAAAGACATCAAAAAAGTTTTCAAAAAAGAAAACTTATGAATAGAAGTAAATTTTAATTATAAATATAGCAGAAATAAGACAATACAAAGAATCAGCAAAAAAGAAAGTAACTGATACAAAATGATATCAGAGGGAAAAAAAGAAAACAAAAAAGAAAAATATAAAAGATATAACAAGAAAAAGCAACAAGAAAAAGCAACAAAAAAGAAGTAACATGCCAAGAATAGAAAAAAAAAGTAGAAATAAAAAGAAAACAAAACAAAGATGTATGAAGATCAAAGTAAAGCAGATGAAAATTATAAAAACAAGATCCATCTAACAATATGTGATATAAACAAGAAAAAGCTAGAATATATCTGCAGAAGATTCAAGAAAGCTTATATAGTAGAAGTTAAAAGATTTAAATACAAAGCCTTAGCTATAGTGCAGATAGAAAAAATGAATAAAAGAGATATTCTATAGGCCATACCAGTTAATAACAATAAACTGGTAAGAAAAGAAGACTATAAGGCAAGAGAAGGCCAGAGGAAATATACAGCAAAGTTAAAAGAATTACTTAGAAATGCCTTAGAAGTTTTACTTCTAAGATGTTTAAGAAGTAAAGAAGTAAAGTCAGTTTATACACTACTAAACAGAAATAAAAACTAAAAGAGGATAGCCATAATAATGTTTGCAACTAAGAAAGATATAAAGACAGCTTAGTCAAAACTAATTATGTTTAATAACTTTTGATTATATTGAATAAATGAAGAATAAAAAAAGCAAAGAGAAGAGAAAGTATAGTAGATAAAGAGAAAGAAGTTAAGATAGATTTAGTCAAACCTCAGATATAGAAGATAACAGAAGCAAAGAGAGAAAACAGAAAGATAAAACATATATAAACAAAGCTTAAAAAAAAAAAAGATTTCAAAACAACAAATTAGAAAACAGAAGAAAGAAGGAACACTTATAACTAGAAGTCAGAAAACCAAACAAAATATGAACAAAAGAAAAATAAATATGTAGAAGACATGTTAAGTTAAATCTGGAAAATATTAAAAAAATTAGAAGAGGCAAAAGAAATGACTCACGAGGGTCTGGTCAATTACTTTTAAAGTTGCTATAGTTGAAGCAATAGAAATGAACAAGAAGCTTAAAGAATTTCTGCAAAAAAAAAGAGAAGTATTTGAAGAAAGAACAGTACTTTCTTGTCTAAAAAGAGAAAAGAGCAGAAAAGAAAATAGAAAAGAAGAACATATAGAAATAGAACAGAATAAATTAGAATAAAAATAGAAAAAAGAAAAGAAAAAAATAAAAATAGTATATCATAATATTAATAATTTGAAAACCAAAAGTTGGAAGCTTAAAAACCTGCTTAGCTGAGCAGATGAGAAAGAAGTTGCAATCTGAGAGTTATAAAACAAATCTTACAAAAAAAGAAAAGAAATTTCTATTTTACAAAACAACAAAAAAATATATTAGATATTGAAGCAGCATAGCAGAAAACAAAAAAAAAAGAACCAGATATAGGGATTCTGATAGAAGAACATTAGAAAAAGCATGTAGGCACAGTCAAGAAAATAAATAAATACATAATAGGAATTACATTATACTTTAAACAATTAAAGCTAATAGTAATAGGAGTTTATATACTACTAAACAACAAAGAAATAGGAAAAATTAGTTAGCAAAAAATAATAAAGACTATTATAAAAAAAAAACAAATGCAAGTTGTTGTTATAAATAACTTTAACCAAACTGTGAACAATATACTAGATAGGCAGTATCTGCAAACTGTAAGTTTCAAAAAACTGCCAATATTTAATTAGATAAAACAACAAAACTTCTATGATATATACAAAAAAATGTACTCAATAAAACAAAGATATACATGGTTAAATGTTGAAACAGCAACAAGAATTGACTATATATAAGTATCAAAGAGTTAGCATCAGGTATATAAAGAACAGAAATTGAAAATATAGAGAAAATTACTGAAAACAATTACAAAATAGTAATAGCAATAATATGAATTAAACATATAATAGCAACAAGCAGTAAGGCAAATGTCAAAAAAAAGAGTCAATCAAGAACAATATATCTTTATAATATTACAAAAAATAAAGAATAGAAAAACGGGGTGTGGCGACCTAGTGAAGTGGTTAGGTTGTCAACCCTCCAAGTGGTAGGTTGGGTGTTCAAATCCCATTGATGGCAAAAATTTGAATAATCATCTATGTAATATTCATATTACGACAACTGTTACTAACAATTGGGTTAGGATACCTGTAATGGTGGTCGCACCAGCATGACTGATAGGTCATGGGGCATTCATGTAACAGGTCACATGACATTGTTCTTTGGGACAAGATTGTAGTTACATGAAGGAATGCAAACTGGCAATAAGCAGTGCAAATACTAGATAAGTCCTTGTGGTCATGTAAATCTGTTAAAATTGGATAACAAGAAGTTCATTTGGAAAGACCTGAGTAGAGAGGTAGCCAGATCTTCGATGGCTCTACTGTAAAGGCTGGCCTTATGAAATGGATACTAAGGTTAAAGTAGTCAGATGGGCAAAAACCTCTAGGTGGGGAGTACCACCAACCAGGCCACCAGATTGAGCTAAAGGAAAAGGATATCGGGCTGACCTAATATACTAATGGACCAGTCGTAAGTCTTACCAGCTATCTGGATTGGGAGTTTGGTAAACCGGCAGGGGTATACTAAAGTATTTCGGATATGCTGTAAAGTAGATGCTGGGGTTTGTGAGAACTCTACAAGAGCATAACGGTTTAATGGTTAGCTCTGACTACAAGTGTTGGTTCTGCCATAGCGATACCTAGGTCAGCTATAAAAATGGGTACAGAAGGCTCTGGGAGGTTTACCTCAAGGATAAATTAGTTCTAAGATTGAGGACGATGATCTGGTACATCTGAGATGACCAGTAATGTTAACACAGGTTACAGATTCAGAGTGTTTAAAATAGAACACCCAAGCAGGGGTGTTAGGTATGGCAATTGGTAGGGAACCTTTGGGCAAACTCCTTAAATAGGCAATATAGAAAAGTTACACGTATAGCCAATTGTACACTCTCCTGTAGTGGTTTATTAAACCACAATACTGATAAGTGATTAATAAAAGTCAAAAGACCAAAGAGGTCACCTTAATACAAAAAAAAAAAAAAAAAAAAAAAAAAGAATAGAAAAACTATATATAAGAACTACAAAAATGATTAAAAGTCAAAAAAGCATTAAAACACATTCAAAAGAAAGAACAAGAAACAAAAAAAAAAACACAAAAGATAAAAAATACATGTGATGTAATAAAAGAAGCAATCATAACAGCAGCAAACAAATACATACCTAAGAAGAAGATCTACAATACAGCAACAAACAAAAGGCATAGCCAAGGAAATCAATAATGAGAAAAGATTATTATAGAGCTTCAAAGATTAATCAAACATGCAAAAGCAAAAAGAAAACAAAAAATTACAAAAACAAAAAAAAATGAAGTAAATAGAAAACTTAAGATACTAGACAAGAAAGTAGTTACAAAGTTACCAAAAATCCAAAGATAATAGTCTGATGCATGAATAGAGAACATAAAGAGTTGGCAAAGAATTCTTCAAAAAAAAAAGAAGAATAAGAATAAGAACAAAGAAGACAAATAAAAGAAAACATAGACAAAAGATGTAAAATAATTAAAACTAACCAAGGAAAAATGATAGCCAGCCTTTTAAACAAACTATACAAGAAAATAATACTCAATAAATTAATTGAACAAGCAAAAAAAGAGACTAAACTAATAACAGAGCTAAAGCTAATTAAAGAAACAATAGCAGAGCATTACAAAAAACAATTTAGAAAGAAATATCAAGCTAAAAAAGATATCAAAAAGTTGGGAAAAAATCTACAAACCTCAGAACTATATTAAAAAAGAATAGTATAATAGAATTGAAAGAAAATTGAGAAAAAGAAATGAAATGAGATAATTAAAAAGTTCAAAACAAAAAAGATCTTGAAATATTAGAAATAAGTTACATTCTGATTAAAAGAGCAGAAAAGAAAAAACAAAAGGTGTTTAGAGCTTATGTAGATCTATGCTTAAAAACAAAAGAAATAGAAAATAATGCAAGGATATCCAATATCAAAAGATGTAGAATAGGAATATAGTTTAAATAGCATCTGTTCAATAGCCTTAATTGAGACATTTAGAAAGATTATAACAAAAGTGTTAACAAAAAAACTTAAAAATTTTTGTTGAAAATAAAATACTTAAGAGACCAAACTACATAGACCTTTTAAAAAACTCAACAGAACAGCCAATACATGTTCTAAATATGCTAATAGAAGAGACAAAAAAAAAAAACAAAAAATTATAGATATTTCTGCAAGACATGAAAAAGACTTTCAACTCTGTCTTATTCAAAAGTCTTAAACAAGCTTTGCAAAGAGTCAAGATACTTGAGAAAACAATCAAGTATATCTTGAACTTGTTTCATAAAAGATAGCTTAAGATATCACAGCCTATAGCCTAACAGAAAAAATAACAGCAAAAGATAGAATAGATCAAGATAAAGTAATATCACTACTAATATGGCATCTTTTTTATGACCTATTACTAAAAAGAATGAAAGATTAAACTATACAGTAGAGCAAGAAATCAAAGAAAAAATATATTGCAATAATATCACAAGCTACTATTAAGCAGCAATTGCATATGTAAATAATACAACATAGATTATAAATAGCAAAAAACAGCTATTAGAAATATTGAAAGTAGCAGAAAAGTTCTTTAAAATGAATGATATAGAGATAAATAGAGCCAAGTTAAAGTTGATAATATTAAATAAGAAAGTCAAAAAAGAAGCAAAAAAAATAACATTTAGAGAAAGTAAAATAATAGAAAAACCAAGAAACAAAATAGTATGCTTCTTGGGAATCTAGCTAAACAACTGAATGCAAAAAGTACTAGTTAAGAAAAAAGCAAAAGGAATAATAAACTAAACAATAAGAGATCTTAAGTACAAGAAGATAACAATGAGCCAGATAGCATATATAAACAATATAGTAATAATACCAAAGTTAAGCTATATATTGCAATTAACAAAAATATTAGAAAAAGAAATAAATAATATACATCAATCAATAATATGCTTGGCAAAACAAAAAAGTAGCTTATTAAGAACATTAAAAAATTGCATAATAGAACACAAAAACCTGGGCAGCTGCAGAATACTGTAACAAGAATTAATTATAAAACAAGTAAAAGAGCTGCTAGCAAAACTTAATAAAAAAATAAACTAGAACAGCTAACAAACTTAAAAATAACACAAGGTTGCCAAAGAGTAGGATTAACAAAAAACATATGAAAATTATAAAAGCTGTCAGAAGATAAAATATATTAGAAAAACAATTTAGCCTGCTTGACTATAGTTAAGATAAAAAAGCTAGAAATAAGTATAAGTACAGAAAGTGAGCTATAGACAACAAGCAGCTATGGTTATGAAATAATTGAACTATTAGAAACATAATTATAAAAAAGAAATAAAGCCAAAATAAGTAAAACAAATCTAATATAGCTAAATTAACTACTTAATACAAAAAGTAAAAGATTAATTACATAGTAGCAATTAAAAAGTTATTAAAAACAATCAAGCAAAGGTAAAAAGCAGAATGGTTTAAAAAAAAGAAGAAAAAGTGCTTAATAAACTAGAAAACAAAGAGGCTAAGAACACTTTAGGACAAATGGATATAATACACAAACAATAAAAATTAAATAGAAAAGTTTCTCAAAAAATAGAAGAAAAAAGAATAGATTTTATATAGACAAAAGATAACAGATAACTAGGTAAAGTAATTAAAAAAAAAAGATGAAAGAATCAATAAAACATTGACAAATACAAAGTATAGAAAGTGATTTAGCAACTGAAATTAGTAAATGCAATAGATGTATATAGGAAGAAGAAATAGTAAAAACAGCTGTTAGCAGTAGACAAAAATCAATAATGAGATAAAAGTGGTTTCAGATACACTAATAGTTAAAAGCAACAACATAATTAAAACAACAACAAACCAATTAACAAAACATATAAGAACAGAAGAGTTAAAAAAAAATAAATAAAAGCTAACAGAACTGAAAATGTTAGAGGATCTAGAAACAAAGCTAGTTAAAAAGCAAAAGTTAAAAAAAATGTTTCTTAAGAAATAATAAAAACCTTAAAGAGAAATGTATTAAGAAATAAAAACAAGTATATAGTATATATAGATAATATAGCAAATAGAAGAAACAAAGAAGAAGCAATAGATAGAAACATGAATATAGAATAAGTGCAGATAAGTGAAGCACAAGATTGGTCAGAAGAAAAGATAGAATTAGGAGTAAAAGGATGGCCAATGTTAATTGCAGCAAAATTATTAGCAATATGTGTAGCAATTTTGACTATACCAAAAGAAAAAGACTAGAAATATTTACAGATAGTAATACTGCAATTAGAAACATTAGTAGAGGATTAGAATGTATAGATAAAAATAGAATCTCAAGAGAAAAAATGCTTTTTGGATAGTAAAAATAATTGATCTAGTTAGAACAAAAATATATAAATAGAGTAGTTTAAGGTAAAAAGCTATAGTAAAGACAAATAAAATAATAAAGCTAATAGCTTTGCAAAAAAATAAACAATAAGTAGTAAATAATATATATAGAAGAAGTCAATTGCAAAAAGATAAAATACTATTTAAAGTAAAAAAACAAGTAAATAGACATGCCAACAAGACTTTTATATAAGCTAGTAACAAATGCCAGACTAGATGTAAAGTAAAAAGAAACAATAGCAATCAAGAGCCTAAAACTGATAACAGAAGTAATAATTTATGTCTGGGTATATTTTTGAAAAAGACTAAAGTTAACTAAAAGAGTATACTATTTAATAAAAAGAAGCAGCACAAGAAGAAACATGTTTATAAAATATATATTGAACAAACTTCCAACATTAGAAAAACTTAACAAAAAAAGGCTAAACTTATATATAAATACAAAATGCCAAATATATTAAGACAAAGTTAAAGAAACACAAAGGCATCTGGCAACATACAAAGGACAAACAAGCTTTTGAAGAGAATACAGAAAGTATCCATTGCAACAGCATGAAAAAGATTAACAGAAGAAGAAAAAACTAAAATTTCACTTTATATATTGTATATAATGATATTTAGAAAAATGAAAACAAAAGATATAGAAATGAAAAAAGCATTAATCAAAGGCCTAATTACAAAAACAACTTAAAACAGATTAGCACAGCTTCTAGATATTAAGATAAGACAACAATTTGTAAATACATTAGCAGAAACAACCTGGAATATCTTTTATGATCAAGTTTGAAGAACTTAATATGAAAAAATCAATAAATAGAAAAAAGAATAAAAATAACTAGCAAAATAAAAAAAAGTTCTCAAAAGAAGAAGAAGAATTCAAACAAGAAAAAAAGGATTAGTTAGCAAAAAATAAAAAAAATAAAAAAAAGCAAAAGAGAAGAAAAAGAAATTAGAAGATAAAGCCAAAAAGACAATATTAGAGCTTGTTGTAAAAGGAAAAAAACCTTATCATTATAGACTTTAAGTAGTTAGACAAGCAACTTACTTCTGTTTAAAGTAATGTGGCAGGTTGCATTTAGGCACCATTAGGGTAGCCAGGTGATGCTAGGCTTAGTTGTTAAGTATATCTATATAAGTGCAACAGTAATTTCAAGAATTTTAATAAAGTACTAGTATAACTGCTTAAGTTCAAAAAAAAATATATATATTTGAATTATTGTTACTAACTATTAGTAAAACTATAATTACTTTGTTGTATTATAATTTTTTATTATTCAAACTAAATATGATTTAATTGTCTATTTTTAGCAGTAATTTTTCTTTTTTTAAATTAGGTAACTTTTACAGTTTTTTTATTTTTGTTATTACTAATTTTGTATATACAACTTTATATACTTTTTGATATTTTATTGACATGATCGAACTTATCAAATCTAGATTATTAATTTATAATTTATTTTATATTTATTTTAGTTTTATTTTTATAGTTGGTTTGATCTGTAACTTAATTATATATGCTTTTATAAGCTTTTTTGTAAATATACTACTAATTATATGCATTATACTACTAGCTTAATATTGTAAGAAAAGCTTATCAACTAAGTTATAATGTATGACTATTTATTAAATAATATTTTTTTAGTACTTTTATAGTATCTGTATAAAGTATTCAAATTCTGATTAGACTAATTCTTTATTACAGATCTTTTTTACTTATTTTGCTTTATTTATTATTTTAGTTTTAATTATATTTTTAATAAATATTCTGCAAATTAGATACAAAGTTATTAGTATTGTTCTGTTTCTAAGAACTAATTTATACAATACTGTAATGTAGCTAAACTTTTTATGATGCTACTGTTATATATAATTTTTCTTTTTATAAAGTTTATTTTCTTTTAAGAATTTTTAATTTCTCTTTATACTTTATTTTGAAACTTTTTATAGGACTTTATATCTAATTTGTTGCTATTTAAATTATAGAGTTTAAGATTTTAAAATTTTGTTTTTAGTCTAACTTAAATCATTAACTTAGTCTATAAGAAGTTAGCAACTTTACTATTAAGTTTTAAGACCCAATTTCTGAATTAAAAAAAGATAAAAAAGATTTATAATTAATAAAGATTAAATAATAGTTATTAAGAAATAGGATGAATAAAATAAAAGTAACATTAAAAAATAATAAATTATAAAATAAAAAAATAAAAAGATATAATGAAATCATTAAATAAAAAAGAATCATTAAGAAGATATATATGAATTTTTAATAAGATAAATTAACAAAGAATGTAATATTAGATACAGTTTAATTATTATTGTATTTGTTAATATATTAATTAAATTTTGTATAGTTTAATTATAAGAAAAAAGTAATTGATTATAATAAAAAAAATTAGTAAAACATATATAAGAATTATAAAATATTAAAGATATTAAAGATAATTTTGAGAAGTGTGACAATCTAGTAAAATGAATAGGTTGTTAACTCTTAAGTGGCAGGTCTAAGGTTCAATTTTTATAGATGATGAATTTTGAAAATTATATCTATATAATAATAACTGTTTCTTGTAAATCAATTAGATTTATATATTTGTAATCTTAGATATACCAAGTTAGAGTCTATTAAATTTTGGGAGCTTAGAGCATCTATGGAAGTGTAATGTTATATATATATATAGAAATGTGAAAAATCAGTATTGTATAAGGCTTTGATACAAACTCATAATAAGACTACTAGGTGTAGAAAATTAAGAAGCTGATGAGACAAAAGCCTACTTGGAAATCCCAAGTAAAGAGGTAGTACAAACTTTCAATAATATTGTTAAACTAATGAAAGACTATAAAATACCTTCATAAGAATTGTTAAATAAACTGAATAACAAAATATGTAAAAGAGCATATAACTAATTATGCTGTCAGAATTACCAAAGGAAAAGAATATATAAGTATACTATATTAGGTTATCTTGATTAAAAGTCTGGAAAGTCTGTTGGTTCTGAGTTGCAGCTAGTAAGAAATAATAAAAAAGATGTCAAAAAGACAGGTACCAGAGTTTGGGTAAACTTTACAAGAATAATAACAGTTTAATAAATAACTTTGACTGCAAGTATTAGTTTTAGCTATAGTATCAAATCAGATTAATAATAAAAGATAATACAACTCATTCTGATAAATTTATTTTAAGGATAAAAATAGTCTAAAGATTATAGTTCTATAGTTAAAGATAAAGGATCTGAGTCAAGTGACCTGGTGAAGTTAATACTAAAATCAGATCAAAGGTTTAAATGAAACATCTAAGTAGAGGTGTTAGATACAGTAACTGGTAAAGAACCTCTAGGCAGACTCTTTAAATAGGTAATATAGAAAAGTTATATGTGTAGTTAGTTGTATACTAGTCTAATAGTTCAATATGAATACATTTATATGAACATGCACTTGACATAAGTATTAATAAAAAGTCAGAACCAAAGAAATTATCTTAATATTAAAAAAAAAAAATTAGAAATGCCTTGTAAGGTTATCTTCTATAAAGTTAATTGTTATATGCTTAGATTTTATAGCAATATAAGATATCATAGTTTGTTTTGTATATTGGATTTAAGCATTATTATTTTAATTTTTATATATAAAATCTTAACTATCTGTCTCTATGTGTTAGTCTGCTTACTAATTTTAATTAGTTATATTTTTTAATAAGATTCCAATTACAATTATGTGTTTATAAATGTTAATAAATTTATATATATGTTTTTTATTAGATTATTTATAAAGTATTGTGCTAAGTAAACTATATAATCTTACTTTATATCTTATACTAACCTTTATATAGTTTTATCTTATATTTATATTAACTATTTTATAATATTTAGAAGTACATTTATATATACTAGCTTGTATTTCTTTATATTCCTAATTATAAACTTTTTGCAATTATTATTTTTTAGATATAGACATTATACTTAAAAATTCTCAAGTATTTTTCTAATTGATGTTTTTGTAAATTTACTTTTACAAATCTACTGCAAATTTATTATTAACTTTACTTGTAATAACCTTTTATTATTCTCAAATTGTGTCATCATTAATATTGTCTTTCAAATTACTTTTCTGGTTCAGTGTTTTAAAGTTTTTGTGAGTTTTGTTAATCATTTTATAGTGATGCCAAAGATATATATAGTCTTGCAATATGGTTTTATAATGTAATTTTGTAATTTTATAGATTGGTACTTAAGATTTTTAACTTGTTTAGGTTATTCAGAACATGTTTTCAGAACTAACAAACAGATTTTAGTAATTGTTTTTTTTTTTTTTTGCTATACCCGTTAATTTTTTTCATTTTCTGATTATATTAACATTGATGTCATTCAAATTTCTTTCCTGATTTGGTGTCTTTAATGTTTTTGTGAATGATTTTGTTATTGTTATGTAGTTTTTATGATATTAGAACCAGTGCAAAGGATTTTGGTAAGCTTTTACTCATCTTTATTTTTATTATTTGTTTGCTATACTTTTTACTGAGTTTTTTTTTACTTTCAAATTATGTTGTCATTGTTAAAGTTTCTTTCTGTTTAGCATCTTCAATGTTTCGTGGGTAATCTTGTATTGCAGTTTCAAAGTATAATTTGATAGTGAGGTCTTTTTGGCTTTTCATGGTGCAATGCTAAGTTTAGTGAAGATGGTATCGGAACCGGCATAGCAGATTTTGGTAAGCTTTTTTTTTTGTTTGGGTTGGTTTTTTTTTGCTATACACAAAAACAATTGGGTTTTCACTTTCAGATTGTATTGTCATTGGTGTGTTAAATTTTTTTTCAAATTCAGTGTCCTTATAGGTTTGTCATTACATTCATTCCTGGTATATAATGCTAACCCTAACCTTACCGAGGGAAGACTATTAACTATATATAAGTTATATGCACTATTTGGCTTCTTTGCAACATGCAGTGCTTAATAGTCACACACACAAATATTTTATGGTTTAGTGGTTCAGGTACATTTTTTATATGAGCTACTTACTGTGCTTAATAAACTAGTGCGAATATTTTATTTCACCAACATGGCAAAGTCTTTTCCAAAGTCTTAGAGAATTTAAACTTTGCTGAGAGCTTTGACCTTCACCAGGAGTTTTACCTTTCTTCAGGGTTTCACCTTTCGCCAGGGTTTCGCCACTTTCGTCTTTCGCCATTCTCGCAAAACAGTTTCGCCTAACAACTGTAGCTACGATTATCGATCATGGTTTGTGAAAAATTATTTTTTGCTTAATAATAAATTTTGATTGGCTAAAAGGTATTAAAAAGGTATTAGATTTTAAATGTTAAATTGACCGGTCATTGATCATTTGGGTCAGTTATCATCCCTGCCTACAAGCTTAATTCATCGCCAAGCCAAATTCATTCATCACCAAGCTTAATTCATCGACACCAATTCATTGCAAGCTTATTTTAGTGAAAATTTTATTGCTTGCATTAACCTTAAACATAATTTTGTTATAATTACTTTGATGGTGAATTAATTGTTGGTAAATTAAGCATCAGAAAACTGATCATTAGTGTATTAAGTATTAGGGAATTAAGCTTGTCGATGAATTAAGTGTCAATGAAATGCACGTATTGGAGGGTTGTTGTTCACTTTATCGAAGTTCATTTTTCTTAAATACCATTTCACCGAAGTCGTAATATTGACAATCGATTTTACTGACAGGACAAAATAGGTCAGTATCAGTTAACCGACAAGTTTATTTCGCTAACAGTTTATTTTGCCGACCGACAAAGTAATTCTGGTAATTGTTGTTGTTAGGGTCACGATTAGAATTAGAGTTAAGGGGAGTGAATTTTTAAAAATCCTGTCTGTGAAATGAGTTATCAGTGAAATAAAATTGTCAGTGAAATAAAATTATCGGTTTATTGATTTTCGGTGAAATTATACATACCTATTTTTGATTTTGCTAAAAGGTATTTCCGTTATGTTAATAAAATGGATTTCAGTATTACGATTTTGGTGAAATGGGTTTTCAGTAAAATAGATTTCTGAAAGTTAAACCAGAACCATCACAGGATCCTTAAAACTGGTTTACAAAATAAGTGATAAGTATTTTAATATGGTTTGTTGTTTTTATTTATTAAAATTTTACAATTTCATTATTTTATATCATAGATTTTACATCGTGAATGTATCTTTTGCTACAAAGTTAATTATAATTATGATTGCAGACTATCATTAATTATAATTTATAATTTTCGAATTGCTTTAATTATAACTATTATATAAAAAATTTTCATTGCATTCGATCAACAGAACTAGAGATGGGATTGCGCAATATTTTTTAAGCTAAGTAGCATAATTCTAGCTAATCTTTATAAATTTGGCTAGGATTAAAATAGCGTTAGGGTTTGGATCATAAGGTCATGGGCACAAATCAGGGATGGGTTATTGCATAACTTTGTGCAGTTTTTCAAATTAGTTAACTTTGTTAACTTCTATAATGCTAGCTTAAATGAAATATAATATTTACAGACGATTGTCTGTAATTAATTAATCACCTTGGTGTTGTAATACAGTATGATATTATAATTAATACAGCAATTCAAATAGTTGTAATTTTATACTTAAACTTTGCGAAATTGCAAAGGTCACTTAACCACATTTAGAACAATAATGGAGACTAAGGGTGATAAGATAAGTAGATGTGTAGTTATAATATAAGGTAGCCGTGCGATTACGTTGCGCTAGAAACCAGGAACGAAAGCAAATATAATAGTTAACAAATAGTCCAAGTAACGTATAAACGAGAACTAATATATCATCTCATTAATATATCGTGAAGCATTTGATATACACTATAGGCAATTGACTCGCATTAGCTAATCAAACAAAAATTTACAAAGCATCAATAAATAATAAGGTTATCCGAAAATTATTTTGCTATTATCATTGACGATCAGTGATTACAGTATCATTTAATCAACCCAATAAAAAATTCTACGAAAAATGTAAAATTGTCAAATATCAAGTAAATACGCAAGTTAATTTACACTAAGTTACCAATTTTGAGTCTAAGATTCTTGCTTTTATTATCGTTAGTTATCGCAACTACGACATCACTTACGTTTGGATTTTTTTGTATTCAAATTATACTCTGTAATTATATACGTGATGAATTCATGTGTGAAAAATAAACAAAATTTGATGAATAAATCACGCGGACCAATCAAACTTAAGATTTCGCGGACAAATCTCACTTCAAACAGCATATAAACCATACACTCATTACATTCGTTCCTGGTATACGTAAAATGTGATCACATATGCACATACATATTGCAGTCCACTCTAGTCTACACTATTCAGGTTAACAGTTCATTTCATATGATTAGTTGTTTAAATCAATTTAATTTTTACATTATTTATACAGTTTAAATTGCAAAAGATAAATGAAAAAGAAGTATGTAGAAAGTTTTTATTAGGGTTATTGAAAATGATCACAATCCCTTTTTGATTTAGTGAAGTTAGTATTATATCAACTTTTTAAAAATGACCGAACTAGATTATTATGATGCTAACTTCTCTAAACCAAAAAGGGATTTTGATCATTTTCATTTTCAATAACTCTAAAAAAACTTTCTATATATTTCTTTTTCATTTATTGTTTTTAAAAAGTACTTTAAACTGTATAAATAATGTAAAATTAAATTGATTTAAACAACCAATTGTAAAAAAGTCGTCCTATGAGGATACTAGACGCATCTGTGACGATGCAGTCGATAATGCAGTAATGTTGACAGTATCATATGCCGTGTGACCGATGATCTAGAGGTACAAAGTTTTAGGTATCATTGGTATAATAGGGTAACAATAATAAAATCCATTTGGAAAATTAAAAATTGGTTATTTGAGCACATGATTAAAGAAGTAGAGGTCATCAACAATTCCGAAGGTTTCCGATCTAGGCAGCAAAATATGAGTAATTTCTTGGCAACCTCCGAAAGCTTCCGGAAGTATTAAACGTGGCATAATGATTATACCACATTATGATTATTATTATTACAGTTATTATTATTATTATTACTGTTATTATTATTATGATGATTAATGTTATTATTATTATTATTATTATTATTATTATGCCTGTATATACGTACTACTTTCTATGCCTATATACTGCATGTCATTAATGATAGTATACCAATTTGAGCAAAATAAAAGTAATGTCGATTACTGTCTAACTGATTCTGTCTAACTGTATGATAGTAAGTGAACAAAAAATGATTTAAAATCTTATTTTAATTTGAGAACGAATATTTATGAAATTAAGAAGTTATAAATCAGCGATTATATACAAATTAAACTAAAAATAGTAATAAAAGTACATTTAAAATTTTTATCATCTTTAGCCGTTATAACTTTATAATAATTCATGGTGAAACTTGTAATTTTTAATAGACTCTAGAATTTGAAATAAAAATGACCTGGACCGTTGTCGTTGAATATTGAACGGATTGGAGTTTCCGTTTGTACATGTATGGATCAAGATATTTTTAATTAATACCCCTTGAACTTGATATGTATTATATTATAGTAATGAAAATTTCATTTAGATTCATTAATATATTTTTAATATTTACTATTGCACAATGATAATTCATTTCGCTTACGTTATGATAGGACATGTATACAGTAAATGTCGACTCTGATTAATCACCTAAGCGCCACCAACTTTATTAATTTAATCATCCAGTAAAATCTAATTTCAAGATCAGGTGTAACATAAATTCTAAACAAAATATACTCAAACCCTTATCTTTAATTTGATAAGGTATGCATGTCATTCTTCTACCAATCAAATTAATTAAATTATAAGGTCTGTCGTAACATGAAAGAGAGAGCTACATAAAAGTTAATAACTCGAAAAAAAATTCTTTATAAACATCTTTCTATTCACTTTTCTATTCATTTTTTCTATTAATTTTTTCTTTTCATTTTTTCTATTCACATTTCTATTCACATTTCTATTCACTTGTGTAATCCGATACGTATACTCATGTAACTTAACTGGTAGGATAAATATCATTAATTAATTAATTAGTTAATTAATTAATAAATTAAAATGTTAATTCTATCGATATTTCTTTATTGTAACATAATATCTTTTATTTACTAACATTAATTTATTTATCAAACCTAAATTACAGACTTGGTTGGAATGCCGAATAATTGGTAGACTAAAATTGTTAATCGTAGACTGATTAATAAAATCATATAATCAATTATACGATTGGTCAGTTAATTCAATTAGCTAATTGATTATAAAATATTTTTTGTATTAGTTGAATAATCAACTGACTAAAATTTTGATTATCTTTATACAGCAAATCTGAATTTTAGTACTAAAAATGATGATGATCCTAATACGTACTGTACGTAGAAATCTTACACAATGTCTCTGTTAGCACGTTCGTACGTATAAAATATATGAAAATAAAATTTACTTTGAAAAATATTTGAATATTTCAAATACAATCTATAGTAAATATTACAAGAATTGTTTATTATTTTATTTGTTATTTTATTATTTATATCTCATTCTGAGACGTTGCATATACAACTTAATCTATGAATTTTTTAATAATAGAAATTAATCGAGAATTTAAAAAGCATACGTATACGAAGTGAACTTTTCAAGTATATAAAAAATATAGTTTCTTATCGTTATTGCATATTTGTGTTTCAGATGTAAAAAATTTTTCTTGATTTGTACTGGAATTTTTTTATCATTGAAATAAATAATTTGTAAAAACAAGTTTTTGAAAAATTTAATAATGTTACTCAAATTTATTTAGAATCAAGTATAATGTAAAACAAAAAAAGTTTTTACTTATACGTACGTGTATACGTACAGCTTAACAAGTTCAGGCAGACTCTAAAAATGTACCACAGCCAACTTTCTTTAAACGGAACTTGAATAGACTGAACAGTTAATAAACTCCGTCTAAATTGAACCTTAAATTTTTTTAAAGATTAGATTAATATCAAATATACATCTATAAACCAACCTTGTTGAGAATGTAGTGAAACGGATTGTATGATTAAGTGAAGAATAAATTGATTGATGCTGCATGATTATCCGAATTTGTATATAAATTACTGGTTTTAATGCGACTACGTAGCGCAATTGATTTTGTAATGATCATATTTATCCTTATCTCTAACTTTAATATCTGCTCAACCTTGATGAGGCCAATAATTACCCGTTTTTCCTATTTCCTTTTATGACGTTATAATTGTTTTTGTGCACTTCAATAATATCATTTTCGTATTTGTTTATTATCGTGCTTAAGAACAGGTCTCCTATACGTAGTAAAACGTCGCATATCTCAATATATAAGTACGTACTGTACGTATCACAAAATTATATGGTTAATAATTTGGTCATACAACGTGACTTACAATCATGCGACATTTAAGGAAAAATTTTTGTATGCATCAAATACATAAATAAAATGCGTAAATCAAATGCATAAATAAAATGCATAAAGAAGATTCGTATAACTAGATCTTTCCATATATATATAGCCATTGTAGTCATCCTAATCATATTTAGAGAGTATGAAGTAATATCGAAATTAGTGACGGAAATCATTTATACGGTCAGGTGTTACCCTCCATTATTACACATTAATAATGCACATTTACGTTATTTTATATCTATTTTAATGCACATTTTACGTTATTTTATATCTATTAATAAAATGTACATTTTTTAAAATATATTAAAATCGGAATAGGTGTGCACTAAGTGCACAAGTGCACTTACTGTACAACGTCGGGGAAGATATCTTCTATAAATAAAAAACACTTCACAACATGAGGGTAAGACACTTCACAGCATGAGGAGTTCTTCTCTCTCAAAAACCTCTATCTCATGGTTGATCTACGCTTGTATAATAATTGGTGCTAAAACTGCGCATCAAATACGTACATACGTATGTATATATTTATGTATATATTTATGTATATATTTATGTATCAGGTATATATTTATGTATGTATGTATGTATGTATGTATGTACGTAAAACACTTCAAATGATTGATAGTGATACAAAAGATTAAAAAATAGTCAAACACAAACATTACTAATTGCATTTTTTTTTTTTTTTTATTCACGAATCTCAGCTCTGTTCAACTCATTTAGCGATTTACAGTCACTTTTGAAATAAACATGTTTACATTATACGTACGTATAATTTCATAATAATTTCATAAATTAATTTTTATTTTTTTATATTCCTTATTAATGAAAGAAAAAAAAAAGCTCTCACAGTATAATAACAAATATTTATTTTTATCAATTGATATTAACTGTAGTACGTAACACAAAAAACCACATAAAGGAGATAATAACGATAAATTTTAACATGCATGAGTTTACATATAGATTTCAAAAAAAACGTGCTTTAATGATTGGTGATCAATTTATAATAAATATACGTACGTACGTATATTTTAATAACAGATAATTACTCACACATAACGTTATTTCTCATTATACGAACTCAAAAAAATGCTTACTGAAACAAGATTAACTAATATTAACAACGAATCTCTTGTTCCTTTTACTTCTTCTAAAGATTCTGATTCTCAAAAGAATTTTCATTTTCATTCTTCATTTTTATATAATGATATTAATTTGCGTGATCTTTTAAATCAAACCATTGAAGATTTATGTAATCTTTACGATGAAGAAGAAATGAAAGGAAATTACGCTGCTTCCGTCTTAAATTTAATGGATCAATTTTTAGCTACTAGAAATTTAAAACCTGAAGATTTAATTAATTGGTGTTTAAATAATCAAACAAATCCTAAAATTCAGAACATTATTGCTTTTTGTTATTATTTAGGAAGATGGGTAAAAAAAGATGATCATAAAACTTTTCTTCATTATCAAAATTTAGCTAACTTGGGTAATTCTACTGGAATGAATAATCTTGGTTATTGTTATCAATTTGGTATTGGTGTTAAAAAAGATGATCATAAAGCTTTCACTTATTTTCAAAAATCCGCTGAAATGAAAAATTCTTATGGAATAAGTGGTCTTAGTTATTGTTATCAATGTGGAATTGGTGTTAAGAAAGATATTCATAAAGCTTTTCTTTATATTCAAGAATCTGCTAACTTGGATCATCCTATCGGAATATTTGATCTGGGTCGTTGTTATGAAAATGGTATAGGTGTTAAAATTGATAAACGTAAAGCTTTTAATTATTATAAACAATCCGCTGACTTGGGAAATGCTGGTGGAATATCTCAAGTTGGTTTTTGTTATCAAAATGGTATTGGTGTTGAAAGAGATGAAAATTTGGCTTTTCTTTATTTTCAAAAATCTGCTCTTATGGGTAATTCTACTGGAATGAACAATCTTGGTTATTGTTATTTAAATGGAATCGGTGTTGAAAAAGATGATGATATGGCTTTCATTCATTATAAAAAATCCGCTGAAATGGGTGATTCCGCTGGAATGAATAGTCTTGGTCATTGTTATAAAAATGGTATTGGTGTTGATGAAGATAAACAAAAAGCTTTTGTTTGTTTTCAAACTTCGGCTGATATGGGTCATGCTGATGGAATATATAGTCTTAGTAATTGTTATTTAAATGGTATAGGCATTGAAAAAGATGAATATAAAGCTTTCATTCATTATCAAAAATTGGCTGAAATGAAACAAGCTAATTGATAAATTGTTAATTTTATTAATTCTGTCTTTCTTTTTTCATACATTTCTAAAATAGATTTAAATTGCATCGCTTCACTTTTTTTTTGTAAAAATAAATTTCTTTTTTTGAACAATGAATAACTATCAAATTTAAGTATCGATAATGTATAGTTATTGGATGCGAAGCAGCCAATAATGAATAATTATCTATCGAATAATTTATCGATCAATTATCTATCGAACAAATTATCGAATAATTATCTATTGAATAATCTATCGAAAATTATCTATCGAATAATTTATCAAATAATTATCTATCGAATAATTTATCGAATAATCTATCGAATAATAGTGAATAATTAAATACTTATCCGATTGCTATTATTGTCAAATCGATTCGTTTATCGACAATTTTTTACGTCGGCTGAAACCAGAAAATTATAGATTTGTTTACAGACAAAAATTTCTTTTAATTTACGAAATTCCGAAACTTTGAAACGGAAATCTCAATACTCTGAAAGTCTAATGTTTCTATTAATATCAATTTTAATATTGTAAATCGTAAAGATTAATATCTGATAACTAATTTTCGGAATAACATTCATTTCGATTATCACAAAGATTAACCATATTGCTGTATTGATTTACGATTTTATAAATTGACAGGACACATTAATCATAAAATTGGAAAATGAATATGAATTCACTTGTAGTTCATACTCATTTTCCACGAGCTTAAATTTTTATTAATTTGTCTCAAATATTATCGTGATAGATTTAAAATGAAAATTTTTGTCTCATTTAATTAAAATTTTAAATGTCGTAACGCTAAAAAATTTTGGGGCTAAATCTTTTTTTAGAGTTTTGATTGGGATTTTTTAAGGTCTGAATTTTTAATAAAAGAATATAACTAACTAAATATTCATTTCAATCTGTTTTATTATGGTCGTAACTAATTTTCATTTTAATCTGTTTCATTATGGTCGTAACTAAAATTCATTTTAATCTGATTCATTATGATCTACGACATTTATTATGAGATTCAAATCTGCTTAGAGTTTGTTACAATATTATGGCTAATGTAGAAGTGAACGACCAGATAATCCAAATTTTACTACGTACGATTCTGATAAATTTTTTTTTGGTTACAAATAATGGACATGCAACTCATAAACATGCTTTTTTAAGTGTTCATTAACTCGAATCTGTTGTGCTTCCATAATCATAAATATCTACACAATAACGATAATATTTCATTTAAAACAGATCTAGGTAAAATTATTGGACACTAAGTACTCATGTTAATCAGTTGATCGCATTTGATTGGTATTAACAGATAACACCGGAACTCATGTACAGTACATACTCTATGCGTATTAAAATTTTCAGGGATGAGTATCATTCAATATAATAAATGAAGCTGATCTGACAAAACGAGTTAATCAAAGTTACATACTAAAAACTGCCACCCAATTCACTAATCGATTCAATCACTATAAATTATATTAATTTCATGAGTATTCATCCATTGGTAACTTTATACTGTAAATTCGAATATTGACTTTTTCAAATTTTGCATCTGAATAGCATTCATATATGGGAAATGGTTCACATTTTATTAAATCAATTTTTAATTTAAAGGTTATTGATTCAAATTAACATATTTTTTCTTGCATAAAAAATACAATTTTTTTTTACGTATCTTGGATTAATTTAGTAAATTTTCATTTTGGAAAATTTTAGAAAATTTTAGAAATTGAAAATTGCCAATCAAATTCATTATAAATTTGTAATAATAATAATAATATTGCTCCGCTTTCCTTATTCACATATGATCAGTGTTAGAGTAGTTTCTTTTACATCTTCATATAAAAGAAATTCACTTGGCTTTATTCAGTTTTTGTTACCTATAGCAATAATGCCAAGTAAACTTATTATATAGTTTCTAATTATTACTCTCTCATGTTCCGTGTCATTTTTCAATTTACGTCAATTATTATTAATTGACATGTGTAATTCATGAATTGTAAAATGACATATGTTATTTTAAAATTGTTATCCATTTACCAATTAATAAAAATAAAGCAAAAAAAAAACTAATAATTAAATTTTTTTAAAAAAATAAATTAAAAGTGAATTAAAATGAAATATTATACGCTTGCATAAATGCTAAATTCTAACTAATTTTTCATATACTAAATGAACATATTCAAATATTTATATATATTTTAACAATGTAATTAAAAATTTGTGCATTTCTCACATAAAACACATTGGCATTTTCTTGAATATAGTGAATTTCTTTTTCTGCAAGAACATGACTTGGTGTTACAATTTGTTTTTTTGGCATTAGTAATTATCTGATTAAGTTTTTTGGCTTAAACCAATATTACCATTTGTAATACTAATTTTAAAATTTATATAATTAATTTTTTTTTTCAGTATTAAGGTGACCTCTTTGGTCCTAGCTTTTTATTAATACTTATGTCAGGTATATGTTTTATACAGACATATCTATATTGAACTATTAAACAAGTGTACAACTGGTTACACATGTAACTTTTCTATATTACCTATTTATGAAGTCTGCTCAAGGGTTCTCCATCAGTTGCTGTACCTAACACCCTCTTAGAAGTTCTATTTAAACTTTCTAATCTTACCCTAGTACTAATTTTACTGAGTCACAGACCCAGATCTATTTGCATTTAACTATAGAACTATAATCCTTAGCCTATTTTTATTCTTGATGCAAACCTATCAGAGCAAGTCATATTTCCTTTTACTGTTAACCTAGTTTGATGCTATGGTCAAGACCAATACTTACAGTCAGAGTTACCTATTAAACCACTATTACTCTTGTAAAGTTCACCCAAAACCTGATATACATCTTTCTAACTTCTTCTTTATCATTTTCTATTAGCTGTAACTTAGAACTAACTGACTTTTCAGACTTCCAATCCAAATGGTCTAGTATAGTATACTTATGTATTCTTTTCTTTTAGCAATTTCAGTGATCTGGTTGGTTATGTGTTCCTCTACACATCTTGTCATTCAGTTTATCTGACAGTTACTATGAAGGTGGTTCATAAGCTTTCATCAATCCAATAATACTATTGAAAGTTTGTATTACCTCTTTACTTAGAATTTCCAAGTAGATTTTTTTCTTCTTGGTTTTTTAGCCTTTTATGCTTGATGGTCTTACATAAGTTTGCACTAAAGCCTTATATAATGTTGGTTTTTTACATTCCTTGATGTATATGTAACATTATACTTTACATAGATGCTCCAAGCTTACAATATCAGGTGGAGCCTGACTTGGTGTACCTAAGATTACAGATGCTCAAAACCCACTAATTGACAAAAAACAGTTACCATAATACAAGTATAATTTTCAAAATTCATCATCCATAGGAATTGAATCTAAGACCTGCCACTTAAGGGTTGACAACCTGTCTATTTTACTAGATCACCATACCCCTATTTATATAATTAATATTTTATTATTATTATTTTTAATATTATGTTTTTTTATCATTTATTATAAGCTTGGTTATTTTGAAAATTATAAATTAGATTTTTATTGTTATATAAAGTTCTGTTTGACATTTATTTCTTTTAATAAAATTGTATTATTTAGTAATACAATGTTAAAATCAGAATAATCAGAAGTGTCTAGTAATTCAAATTTATTTCTTAAGTATTAATTATAAATTTGTAGATAATTTGATAAAAATTACAGTTTCATTTCTTTTAAAAAATTTTGTATAATAAAAATCTTCAATTTATTTTTAGTTTATTAGAAATTGCATTAAACCAAAACAAAGATACTAAAAAATAGTTATGTTTTATTTTTCTGAAATTCATTTTTGTAAAATATTATTTAACTAAGTTTTAATATCAAAAATCTATTTTATTAGCAAAAAAAAAAAGGTTTGTATTATTTTACTAAAATCATTTAACTAATAAGTTTATTTTACTAATTAGTAAAATAACTGTTAATAAAATAAACTGTTAGTAAAATAAACTGGTCAGATAATTAATATTCAATAAAATAATATTGCCTATTTTTGTTTTGTTAGCAATATAGATTATAAAATTACAATTTTAGTAAAATGATATTTCTAAAAAATGAACTTTAAAGCAAATAAACAACTCTTTTTATTGATCAACAAAACACAAAAATTGGCAGAAACAAAACTAAAGTTTACAAAAAAACTAATATCAAAACAATATTCAAAAGCTTAACAAAATAGAAAGAGCTTCTAAATATAGACTTAACAAGTATACTAGTAGAAGAAAAAAAACTAACTAACTAGCAAGTAAAAAAGTTACAAACTCAATAAATGAGTATTAAAAAATAAAAATTTGAAGAAACAGCATAGACCCAGAATTGCAAATCTGTTTAAAACACATGAACATATAAAGAGACAAATAAAAAAACATATACAAATATAGACAAGATAAATATATAAGTATTACAGAATGCATATAATTGTAAATAAACAAAAAAGTAACATAAAACATAGCTAAATAATGATACAAATAAAGTTAGAAGAGTTAATAATTTTAAAATTAGTAAATAAAAGTATAGAAACAATGCTAAAACTTATAAATAGCAAAAACTTAGAACAAAAATTAGCAAATAGAGATAATCACTTTAATATAAAAGATATAGTAGCAGCAGCATTATGGAAAACAGATTTAATAAAACAGTGATGCTAAGAAAAATATATATAATAATAAATAAAAGAGATATGAAAAATTCATTAAGCATAGTGAACTAAACAGAAACAATAAATTGCATAAATTAATACCCACTAGCAGTGCAAATTATAAGAAGCAAAAAAGATCAAATAATAGTAAAGAAAGAAATTATCATATTAGAAATGTATATAGAAAAAATAAGACAAAAGACTAAAGCAATAGATATAGTAATAAATAAAAAAAAACATAACAGAATACAAGTATAAAAGAAAAAAAAAGACAAAAAAAAAGAAAAGATAAAGAAGTTATAGTCACATAAGTAATAAATATAGTAACTCAAGCAGCAATAGAAAATAACTATATAAAAGAAAAATTTAGTACATTAAAAACAAATATAATACAACAAGACTACAAAGATATAATAAAAGAAATAAAAAAAAGAAACTTATGAAGCAGAATGATAAAAAGACAAAAGTAAATTTACAGAAGTATTATTAAAACAAAGTATATAATTACTCTTGAACAAAGATTGTAATAAAAAAAATATATATATAGTAAAAATACTAATATTTAATGTACCAGGTAGCTTATAAGAATAAAGAATAATGTTTGTCAACAGATTATTATTGTTTAACAAATATGTTAAAAATATCAAAGAGCTGTATATAAGAGAAAATGTTTAGATCAAAATTACATTTAACTGTAAATATGATAAAAAAAAAACAATTAACAAGATTCAGAGAAAACACAATAACTAGTTTAGAAAAATCCAAGATACAAAAAAATTAGAAAAAGATGAAAACAAAAAAAAAGAAAAATTAGAGAAGAAAGGCTAAAAAAAAAGAAGAGAGTATAAAAAAAAACAAAAGAACTAAACCTATAATCAAGAAAAAGCAAACATAGACAAAAAAAGTAAAAATATAATAATACTAATAATATGGAATTTGCTAAAAAAAATCTTAGAGTATAAGGTCAATATGCAAAATTAAGAATAATTAATACAGAACAACAGCAGTAATAAAGATAAAAAAAAAAAGAAACAAGCATTTCTATGAATAATTTCTTTAAAAAATAAAAAATTGGCAAGCTTATAATTTAGTTATCTTGAACCTATTTGAAAAAACTTTTAACCATATTAACATGTTATTCAAACTGATTAATATACTTATTAATATATTTACAAACTATCAAAAAGAGTAATTATAAACTTTGGCTTTACTGAATTTTATTTAGTTAAAAATAAGGTAGACCAAAGTAAAACTATTACTTTACTCTTTTGGCAAATTTATTATAATCTACTTATTTACAAAATCACATCATAGCATAAAGCTATATATTATCTACAAATTGGCCAAGCAGTCTTTCTTTACTTAAAATTCAAAGCCTCAACACAACACTTTTGTTTTAGTCTACTTGGATGATATACTTTGGATATCTTAATTCAAAATAGAACTTGAACAGATACTCCAAACTGCAATATTCTTTTATCAAATAACTAATATCTAAATTAACTTTTTCAAATCTATTTTTATATCTAATCAATTCCAAACTACAATTTAATTATTCAATTCTATACTTACATCTATTTTAGCCAACCAATTCTTTAAATTTCTTGGCTGTTAGTTTATATATAACAACAAACAAACAGTATAAATTAAATTAATTCAAGAAAAAATATTTTAGCTTACAAACATTACTAGTACTAAAAAAATTACAAATAAATAAATAATTTATATTATTAACACAGTTATTATATCTATATTAGAATATTGAATATACAATATAATTCTTTTTTAAAACTCTTTCTGCAAATCTATTGCACAAAAATTAACTAAAAAATTCGTTCATCAAAAACACTTATAACTTTTTATTTTACTAAGAAAACTTATCTTGGGCTTCTATATAAACTTGTTCAGCACATCATTTTACATATATCCTGCAAATATTAAGTCTTTATACTTCAAACTCATCGAGAAAATCGTACTGACGGCCTTTGGCCTCCAGTTGATAACTTTTAGCTATTCTGCAGTTTT
>CAJVQA010000553.1:0-32765 GCA_910591915.1 Cetraspora pellucida
TTTCAAATATTATCAAATAAAATTTTATTTAAATATTTTAAAATTTAAAAAATATAGATTATAAGCATATTTTTACTAATTTTTCAGGCAAATTTGCCTGGAAAAGCTTACAGATTAAGGGATAGTCTTTTTTGAATTATATTTTTTTTTTAAATTGTAGATTAGAATTTTTGTTTTGTAAAAGTTATTATTGTTATATTTTTTATTTACTAAAGTATATATACTTTGTTTTAAAAAGTTTTTTACTTTTTTTTCATATTGTGATTGTTTATTTATTTTCTTTTTGTTTATTTTTTTTGTTTTTTGTCTTTTAGTATTGTTGTTTAAAGTTTTATTCATTTTTTTTTTATTTTTTATTTTTTTTTTTAGATCTGTCTTTTTTTTTATTACTTTTAGTTTTTATATTTCTATTATTTACTGTAATTTCTATTCTTTACATTATGTTTTTTTTTGATACTTTTTTTACTTTATATTTAGTAAAAACTTAATTGATTTTAAGTTTAAACTTATGTTTTTAATTATTCTAATGCATTTTTCAATATTCTTGTTTTGTAATTTTGTATTATTTATTTTTTTAAAAACTATATTATTTGGTTATATAAAAATAAATCATATATTATAATTTTGTTTATATCTTTTACAATTAAGTTTTTTATTATTAATTTATATTATTTAAGTTTGTTGGTTTTGCTGTATCTAAAATTTTAATAATTTTTTTGTTATCTATATACTTTATTATTTTTGTTTTATAATTATTAATATATTTAAATAAACTTTATATTTGTATAACTTTTATATATTTTTAATTTTTTTTAGATTATTCTGTATATTTAATATTATTTATCTGTTTTTTTGTTTATTTATCTGTTTTTTTGTTTATTTGTTGTATATATTATTTATTTTTAAATTTGTATATTTAATTGTTGTTTACTTAAATAATTGGTTATGTGTTGTTATTTTATTTTTTTTTTAAAATCAATAATGATTTTTTTTAATTTTTTTTAATTTTTTTAATTTTTTTTAATTTTTTTAATTTTTTTAATTTTTTTTATTTTTTAAATTTTTTTTATTTTTATAATAAAAATTATTTTTGTATTTTTTGCTTTTCTTTATCTGCTGCAATTTTATATTTTATTAGTATATTTTACTTGTTTGCTTTTTTTTGTTTAGTTTTTTTTTTATGTTTTTTATACTGTTTATTGAATTATTTATAATTTTGTATTTTGTTTAAAAGATTAGTGAAAAGAGTTGTTTTATAAATTATGTAAAATGTTTATTTTAAATTTTATAAGACTTTATATTTAATTATACTTTTTTCTAAATTACAACAATAAAACTTAGTTTTAATTTAAACTATTATTCTTGTTTATAAAGATTTAAAAACTTAATTAATAAGCTACAAAACCCAAACTTGAATCATATTATATTTAACTGTTATTTTAGTTTTAAACTAGATTTATATTTTAAATTTTAGTAAAAACTTATATTTAATACATACTAAATATTGCTAGAAATATAATAATTCGTTTAAAAAAATAATAAAAACATATAAATATCAAATTATTATAAATATATTTTATATATAAATATCAAATTATTATAAATATATTTTATATATAAATATCAAATTATAAATATATTTTATAATAAATAAGAAATTTTATTAAATATATAGTACGTATTAATTTTCTAAATAAATTAAAGCCAAATTTATTATACTAAAACAAGTATATATATTTGTCTACTAAGCTATAGTTTTAAAAAAAAACATATAGCTTAGAAAATAATATCTATATATACTTTTATTAATAAAACTTGGTTTAAATTTTTATAATAAAATAAACAAAATTTTAGCGTCAACCAACTTTAGCTTTATTACAACAATTATAAACTCTATGTTTTATTTTTATAGAAACAATTGCCAATCTTATAAAGTAATTGTAATGGAATACGACAAGAACATTCACTCTTTAACAATAAAATATGATAATTACTAAATTATATTGCTAAAAGATTATTTGATACATACAGTATTTTTAGAAAGTATAATAATATAAAAAAACCCATTTTTTCTAAAATTATAAAGTATTGGATCAAATAGGATAGGGAACCCCATTAATAACATCGATTATGAGTCAATTGGTTAATAGTAGGGGCCTTTTATTAACACAGTATTTTATATTGAATAAGCTTTTTTTTAATAAATCTAATTTTATCCAATTATTTATTCTCGTAACTTATATTTATTATTACAGTAATATGAAAAGTATAAAAAAGTTATTTATGGAATGACACACTAAGCTTAATTAATATAAGAATAAAAAAAAAAAGCAAATATATAAAATAGATGGATGGTGACAAATATGCAGTGTATTGCAAAATAATTCTAAATGAACTTTGTTAATGGAACTTGGTAAGATCAATTTAACGCTAATAAAAAAAAAAGCCAATATATAAAGTAGATGGATGGTGATAAATATGCAGTGTATTGCAAAATAATTCTAAATGAACTTTGTTAAATGAAACTTAGTACGATCAATCTAACGCTAATAAAAAAAAAAAAAGTTTACCCCAAAAAATAAAACAACCAATCCTTATTTTTATTCGTATTTTATCACTTTGGCACAACCAATCAATAAAAACAAAGCTTAAACATTTTTAGGTTATATATTAAAACTTTTAATAGTTAAATTTTTTTAAATTACGGATTCACTGTATATTAATATCGTATATTAATTACGCTTGTATTTATTTATTTATTTATTTTTTTTGTTTTAAATAAAATTCTGTAACATGATTTTATTATTTTTTTTTTTACGCGCAATTTCATTTCAAATTGACCTGACATATTAAATCGCGAAACCGTATCATCAAATATGGTAAGGTAGGATTAATTCTAAATTTAGTGAGTGACTATATATGATTTCGGAGTATTTTTATCCCATTTGATACGTAAAATTATACCCTGACATTAATTCTTAATTTATAATTAGATATTTGATGTACATTACGGTAAAAAAGAAAATATGTATATTGATATGTCAGGAGAAACATATATAAAAAATTATATAAAAGAAAAAAATCATGGATTATGTTACATTTTCTATAGTACGTATGTAATATTGTTACTATGCAAAGAAGTAAACCCTTATTACCACAATTTTTTATTATGAATTAAGATAACTTTTGTCAAATGTTTATTATAACGCGCAGAAACATGCATAATCTAAAATAAAACTTGTGATTATCCTGATACGTAAGTTTCATTTTTTTTTTTTTTTTTTTTAGAGATTATTTCATGACCTCTACGAGTTAGATTTCTATGATCTCCAAGTTTCAACAGTCAGATCTCTAGGATTCGTACGTATTTATGTACAGCGTATATAGTACAGAATATTTTTTTTTCCGATTAAGGTTATCACGTGGACATATGAATAGTTATAGGCTAACTAAAGAATTTAATAACGATAAATATCTAATATCAAATATTGTCTAAAAAGAGATTAAAATGGTATACATTTAAGAATTAAGCTGATCGTGAGACTATCATTTATTAGCGTTAATTAAAGATTTTCATTTAACGTTAATCATCTTGATTTTACGTATGACATTTAATTAGTTATTAGCTTGGTTAGACTAAGTATTTACATACGTACGTACATAGAAATTATTACATACATACATATAGAAATATATTTGTGTTAAGATTCATAGGATTGCATTAAGGTTAATACGTAATACTTTTTGAACGAAATTTATTCATGCAATGATAAGATCACCGAAATGTTATTAAATGACCGTGTCAAAAAAAAAAAAAAAAAAGATTACGAATAAGATATCAACATAGAAAATCTTTCGTTATCTGTTATGCACAGATTATAATTTACGTACGTAATAAAATCTTGTTACTTGTTTTGGTGTCTTAATAATTATATTTGATTATAAATTTAGATTATATAACGATTCTAGATGGATTCGTGTTTTGTACGTACGTACGTACGTATGTTATTGAAAAACAAAGACAAAATCGGTAAAATCAAAAAAAAAAAGTTACCGATCGATACGATCGAGATATGATACGATCGATACGATCGATACACGATCGCGATATATGATCGATATATCGATACATATCAAACCTATTTAAGAAAAAATAAGAAAAAATAATAACAAAATTTCAAAACCATTTTTTTTTTTTTAAAAAAAACGAACCAATCATTTAAACATTTGTTTTAAAACTTTTTTATTTATTTATTTTTTATAGCGTCGAAGAAATCCCTTTTTTTCTTTTTTTTTTGTTAAACGCGTACATCGATCGCATCCAGCAAAAAAAAAAAAAAAATGAATTGGAATTTTTTCTAAGCTAATTTTCTTGATTTTGTAAAAAAAAAATTATATATAAAAAAAAGCTTATAATAGAAAAATTGTAACTATAGTCATTTTTGTTTACATTCAAATGAGAAAAGAAAAAAAGTATAGCATAAGAAAAAAATTAGTATGTTTTTTTTTTTTTGTTAATTATTAAATTGATGTAATTTTAATAAAGGGAGGCGAGGGAAAGAAATAATAAATTCGGAAAATATTAAACACTACTAAAAAATTTGTATTTTAAAAATATGATTAATTACGTCGAATTAAAGTTTGTGCTTGTGTGACCTACATTGAGTAGGTTTCTTGGAAAGAGATTAGATTTTTTTAGAAATGAAAAAAAAAAAATGTACAAGAAAAATCCCATTTCATTCGAAACCGGTCGAAAAAAATGAAAGTTGTTGGTCATCAACGAATAATTTGAGTACGTGCAACGACCATTTAGACAAAAATTATAGAATCGCGCTACTAAAAATATCAAGAAACAAAAAAATACACACCAATCACACCCAGCCTAAACACGAAAACGCCAAAAAAAAAACAAAAAATATAAGAAGAAAAAAAAAAAACAAAACCAAAAAGAAAAAAAAAACAACCAGAATTGCCTCTATTTACAAATATTACAGGAAAAAAAAAAAAATTATTGATCAAATGTGTAATCGTATATGTAAGATTTTTAAATTTTTTTTTCTTTTTCTTAATTCACCATTAATTAAGATCATGGATCACAAATGATTCTTTTTTCTTTTTTCAACCATAACACAAACACATTCATCGATAAAGGAAAATTCAGATACCGCTGCTAACAATAGATTCATTCGAAGGTGGATAGCGGTACATGATGACGAGGAGCAGTTAATATAGGTAATCTCGTAAAAGATTCATGATGATATAATGGATGCGCGAAAGATTGCGCAAATGTAGGAAGTCGCTCAGTACCACCAATTGAAGGCTGTTGAGAGTATGCCGGTGAATTATTTATTTGAGGTTGACAAATTGGCGGCAACGATGGAGCCATTGACGAAGGTGGTGGTAATGGAGGTGAAGGGGATCGAATATTCGCGGCACCGGAATTTGAAGATCCCGTCATATGACCAGAAGTATGACCAGAAGTATGACTAGAAGTATGACTAGAAGTATGACTAGAAGTGTGACTAGAAGTATGACTAGAAGTATGACTAGAAGTATGATTAGAAGTAGTAGGACGATAATAATCTCCGGATTGAGTTTTTGGGGATGGATGTGATGAATTATTATAATTGTTCGCGTTTTCATTATTATTATTATTGTTATTGATCTGTGATTTTGAAGGGAAATAATCACAATATTGAGACCCCATAGGGGAATCTGGTATCGAACGTCTTTCTTGTTCATCGTCGTCATCAAGGTCAGAAGAAGAATCCGAGTTACTTGATCTTCTAGAATTTGAAGATTTTTTTATCATATCATTTTCAACTTGAACATCATCATCTTTAATTGATGAATTTGAAGTGGCTCTTGTTTTACTACGCCAACTTTGACGTTTATTTTGGAACCATATTTGTACAGTTCTTGGTGCCATTCCTAATTCTTTTCCCAATTGAATACGTAATTCAGTAGAAGGGAAAAATGTTCGAGCAAATACATCATTAAGAACTTTAAGTTGATTTGCATTAGCCCTTTTACGTTTTGCTTTCACCATTGCAGCTGAATTAGGATTAGAATGATCAATATAAGGTGAACCGAGATGATGATGATGATGATGAATCTGTTGATAATGTGAGTTTGGAATCATACTATTTGGTGAATGAGCACCAAAAGATGAAGGATAAGCTGATGTAGTAGATGTTCTATCAGCATAAGGAGAATAATGAGTACTATGGGAGTGGTTAAGGTAAGAATGATCATGAACATGACCCAAACTACGTGAAGAAGTGAAACCCGATAAATCCGAGTGACGCCTCTGATCAACAGAAGGTAATAAACGTTGATGAGCATATTGATGTGAAGTTGAAGGATATGGAGTGTATCGAGTTTGAACCACATCAAAAGAAGATCGTCTCAATAAATGATGAGATAGATGAGATGACATATTATGAGAACTTGTAGGAATATTATTTACAGACTCGGATTGATGAGGTTGATGAGATTGATATTGTTGTTGACGATTATGAAAAGGAGGAGTAAAAGTAGTAAATTGTTCAAGAGGTTGATTGTGATTCCAAGAAGACTTTCGGGAATCCAGATTCCCATTTTCACAGTTTGTAATATGAGGTAGGTCGGAGTTAGCATTAATATTCGATCTCAGATTAGGAGATGAAGCAAAAGTTTTGATTGAAGGTAGTACAGGCCTAACAATCGGAACGTCCCGATTAGAGTGAGGACGTTTATTCCAACCTTGATCTGATAACCTCTCAGAAGTGGAGAAACCAACATCGTTATTATGATTATTATGATTTTTATGATTATTATGATATTTAAGATCACATATCATATTATCTTGAGTAAGATTAGAAGAACCATTAACTATCGAAAGTTTTTCATCTTTTTCTACGATGGAGGAAGGAGAGTGAGGAGGAGAGGTATCAGGGGTTGATACAACGCGAACATTGTGACAAGAACGTGGAGAATCCAAAGATTCAGTATCACCAAGTTGACTTGTTGTTGACAAGTCATCCATGCTACTATCCCCATCGATAGAGGAGTCGTAAGCCGGAGATGGAGAAGAAGGTAAGTCGCATAATAAACTATGAATATCTAAAACGGAGGATTTTCTTCGTGGTAACGAGGGTAATGATGAAGAATGAAGAGAGGGCCGTGTGGTGTTTCTGCTATAGTTGATTCCGTCGATCACCTCATTAGACTCTTCTTTATTCGTTAACATTATCTTGTTACCAATATATTCCGATTTGGCATTATGCCGCCGCAGAGGATCGTGAGTCATAACATAAGGACGCACCGATACATTCATATCTTCCATGCATATTGAAGGATTAATGTCATCAATGATGCTAGTTTCACTATGTAGGTGTACAGGCATCTTCGTCGACTTATTCGATGCTAATACCATGGAACGATTTGTTTTTTTTTTTTTTAAAAAAAAAAAAAGGATGAAATAATTATTATATATATATATATATATTATATATAATATAAAGAATTATCCAACAAATTGGGAGTTGGCGATTTCACGAGAAAGAACCGACGAATGAAGTAAAAAAAAAAAATTATATTCTTTTACGAAAATAAAAAATTTTTTTTTTTTTGATATTTTTTTTTTTCGAGCGAAAACGTAAAAAAAAAAAAAGAATGGACGGTGTTTCGCGATAATATTTTTTTTTTTTTTTTTTATTTATATAATTAAAAAAAAAAATGAAATGAAGTAACCCAAGAGTTGGACGTTTTAGACCAAAAATATTTTTTTGGAGTTATAAGGATGGAGAGATTTGAAAAGGAGCACTAGCGTATTTATATAGAACCGTGAACGGGGAAAGATCCAATCTATACTATCATCGAATAACAAATGATAATAGTTATAATTTTATAATTTAATTGACAATCTAATAAAATTGTGTGTAACAAGTACCTTAAGTGTAATTGTATATAAATAATAAAAATACAGTAGAGTGTGATATAAAAAAAATCTTATATTAGACAATTTATATTGTAACACGTGCTTCATATAAAATACACACATGCAGCAAATTTCGACATTAATTTTTTTTTTAGGGGACGAAAAAAGTGACATTAAAAAAAGGGGTGCTTGATAATTGCAGGGGTGCATTCATCATCACCATAGGGATCAGGGTAAACAGGGAATATAATAGGACTGTGCCGAATATTCAACGGAAATATATTTTGCAGAAATGTAACGTGAACGGTTGAAAAAGCGGAATAATTACAGAAATTTGAAAAAAAGAAAAAAAAGAAGGGGTTGGAATAAAAAGTAAAAGAAAAAAAAAGGTTCGAGAAAGCTGGAGATCAGAAGAAGGAAAAAACTTACCTCAGACGGATTATCAAGACTTTGAAAAGGAGGGGAAATGATTAAAGAATTAATATTATGAATTAAATACCATGAATTAAATACGATGAGTTAAACCGGTGAATTAAATACGGTGAATTAAATACGATGAATTAATACGATGCGAAACGTATCAAATGTACAGAAAATAACAATTTTAGAAAAAATTTCAAACTAATAAACAGGAGGTATTAATAGGAGTTGACAAGTAATGCGATAAATCAAGTAGTAAATCAGAACATAATATAAAGTACAAATGATGTAGAAGTGGTGATGCATAAGTACTAAAGAAATAACAGATACGTAATTAAAAACCATTTAAATGAGAATTATTAGAAAACGAGAAATAAACATTGATGAAATTAAATCCAATACACCGCATAATATTACAATGAATGAATGATGGTGATGAATGATGATTAAAATGATGCATTGAAATAAAACCTAATTAAATCGCGTGAATTATTGTGCAAAATCGATAGTTGCATTATGTGATCATTAACAGTTTAAGATGAGAACGAGGTAACAAGTACGAAAAAAATCAGTAATATATTGTAATTAATCCGCAATGATGTGAATATTTTTTACTTGCCACAAATGTTAATTCTTTTATGAGATTTTTTTTTTTTTCAAGGCAGAAAAGACTTTTTCAAAAAAGTGATACTCTATCAATTTGATCAAAAAGTAAGTCGAGGAGACCGGGAAAAATTCAATTTAATTAATTTTATTAAAAATTAACGCCACAAACATTTATAAGGAGTGTCCTTACGCTCATAATATTTTTCCATGATTCAATATAACAAACACTTTCAATAATTAATTTCAAATAATTCAAGTGATTTCAAATGATTTCAAATGATTTTATTAATTCAAATATTTTAAAGATTTCAAACTTTTCATTTCAAATAATTTATATATATACTTTATATATACTTTATATATATATACTTCATATATATTTTCTATATACTTTATATATACTTATATATACTTTATATATACTTATATATACTTGATATATACTTGATATATACTTTATATATACTTGATATATACTTGATATATACTTTATATTCAACATATTCAACATATTCAATAAATATATTCAATATATTCAATACAATAATATAATACACTCAATAATACTATAATCATATAATCATATAATCACATAGTATCTTAAGGTAGCATTATTTTTGATAATTGCATAAAATTAAAATGATTATAAAATGATCTAACACCTGTTGCGGGGAGGAATTAAATGGTTAATACAGGATTTTAAACTCTTAAGCCGAATATAAATAAAATTAATAAACATAAAAAAAGTGGTGAAACACCAACGTCCGATTATATTTTTTGACATGTAAATAAAAACCGGATCTATAATTTAAGTTATTTAACGATGATAACATTAGTTTAACGCTGTGTCACCCTGTTTCATTAATCCTCCCACGGATTCCGATTACTCAGAGGGTATTAAATATTTGCCCGCCCATATAAAGTTTTACCAAATCAGCAAAAAAAGATTTACGTTTTGTTGTTTATATTCAGAAACGTGCCCTTTTGCTCAACAAACTTTGTCAAAGAGTATTATTAATATTTTTTTTATTAAGTCAAATGTTTTTTGTATAAAAAATTTTTTTAAATGAATCTTTGTTATCTTTAAAATATATATATATATCATTCTTTAATTTCATATTCTTTAATTATAATCTATGAAACAGTTTCTCTCTTTCATCTTATTTATATTACTGATTAAAGGATGCTTCTTAACATCTCTTCGTATCGTCTAAATATCATCACATTAATTAATAATTGATATACATATATATATATATATATCTTCTAACTAATCAATCGTTAATGATCATACTAATTGATCAGGGTCGATAAAAAACTGAAACATACATCATAACTATTATGTCAAAAGGTAGGTTTAAAATGAGTTAAAAATGTTTAATAATGTTTAAAAATTTTTTAAAATTTTTAAATTGCTTAAAATAGTTATTAATTAGTTATTAATAGTTATTAGATGTTAATCCTCCTCTTTAACCCCTTTCATCAGAGATCCCTTTAATTATTAACGATTAACGGTCGGATGATTACCCGTGACATGATCGCGAATGTTGAATGTTTCGAATGAATACTATCACTATTCACTTTAGTTTAATATTAGCTTTATTTAATACTTTGTTGATGCTAATTTAATACTTTGTTGATGTTAGTTTCATACTTTGTTAATACTTGATTAATTCTATTTGATTAATTCTATTTGATTAATTATATTTGATTAATTCTACTTGATTAATTCTATTTGATTAATCCTACTTGATTAATTCTATTTGATTAATCCTACTTGATTAATTCTACTTGATTAATTCTATTTGATTAATCCTACTTGATTAATTCTACTTGATTAATCCTACTTGATTAATTCTACTTTATTAATTCTACTTGATTAATTATACTTGATTAATCCTACTTTATTAATTCTACTTGATTATTCTACTTGATTATTCTACTTGATTAATTAATTGATCTTTACCATCACCTATTAGCACTTACTGCATTTACTGTTTTATGAAACCTGTTCTGCCATGCTAAATAATTCAATCAGTTATGTTTCTCATGTATAATTTTTTTTTAGTAACTGGGCTAATCTTTATGAATTTAATGAATTTGATACATTTGATGAAAATAGTCTTTGAGATACTTAGGACACTTTGGGATACTTGGGAATACTTGAGAATAGTGGTGGGAGAGTTCACGAACAATTGTATGTGTCGATAATATGTGTATCGATACGATATATCGGTACGATATATCGATATGATATATCGATACGATGCATTGATAGTATGTACTGATAGTATGTACTGATAGTATGTATTGATAGTATGTATTGATATTATGTATTGATATTATGTATTGATAGATAGTATCAGGTATGTATGTATATTGCATATACGTAGTACTATAGTACGTATACTGCATATAATTCTATATAAGTATAATGCATATAGTTTACGTACTATCATCAGTGCTATGTCAAGTGTGGATTATAGTAGTATACGTAATAAGATCACCTCACATAACGTAACTCTTCCCTTGAAATTCTCAAACATTCTTGAGTTAGGCTTTACTTAATAGTGATGACTAATACGTATGATAAGTATAATGGGTATGTGATAATACGTCGTACTTAATAGTAATTAATGGTAGTAATTAATGGTAGTAATGAATGGTAGTAATTAACAGTAGTAATTAATAGTAGTAATTAACAGTAGTAATTAATAGTACGTGGTAATTAATAGTACGTAGTAATTAATGGTAATTAATTATCTGTTAAAATTAATGTCAATTAAACGTTAATACGTAGTAATTATTTATCCTTTTATCACACAATTTCTCTTCACGTTACACTTACTCGCTTTCTTTTCACATTACATTTACCACTTTCTCTTCACGTTACACTAGCTTCGATCATTATATTCCTGGTTGATGAATCAAGAAAAATCCTGTTCTTTCATCAAAGTTTCCTGGTAATAAATGGTAATAAATGATAATAAATGATGATATTGCATACCATGGAATTCCGTTTTCATAAATACTTGGTATCATTGTTGCCAATTTATGGGTTATATGCTACATTTAATCTTGGTAATGATGTAATGCTGTAATGGATGTAATGGATGTAATGGCGGTAATGGTCATTTTTCATTTAAGTGTGCTTATGTACGTGATGTCTTTTATTCTGATGATGATGAATTTGATTAATATTGCCCATTTTTACTATATATTTGATGGTGATACGGATAAGCTGCGTATCACTGTCTCATTAGAAAAATTTAGGGTGAATTTTAATGGTACCTCATTTCAAAAATTTTTTTAACCGTAATACATAATACGTAATACGTAACGTAATACGTAAGGTTATATATATTTTTTATTATATACAGATATATACCCAATAATCCTGAAAGAAATTATTTCTTTTAAAGATTTTCAGTAAAACATAACTAGTATCTGGAATCTTCTGAGTGACAATGATGATTAACCTTTTTGTAATGAAAAATTAAATAAATTAATCGATTGAATGTCTCGATTGTTTGTAACTTTCCTGATACGGGTTGAATGCAACTCCTGTTAGTATGCTAACGGTTAGTCTCGGATTTAAGGGCTCCTGCTTGACCTTCCTTTACCGATTCTCAAATTTCTTTTCCAATAGTCAAAAAATTTAATTTGCGTCAAACTAAAAAAAAAAACAAGTAAAAAAAGGGTTTTTCATCACATCTTGCCCTTCATTATCTTGTAATTCTGAAAATCTTTAAAAGAAGAGTCATTTGTTTAACTGTATGAAATGAATGCGATAATTAGATTATGTAACTCTTTCTGATTTCGAAAAAAATTATATATATATATTCATATCTGTCAATTTGGTAAAGTCTAAAAAAAAATCTTGGATCAAAATCTAAATTCTTAGAATTTACCGATACATGATAATTTTTTAACAACTCGTATCATTTCTTAACAAGTACGGATCGGTTTATTTCTTTCATGATCATCTTGTAATTCTATCAAATACGGAATGATGGATTATGTCAGAAGATGTCCGGACTTTCCGTCAATCCGAGTAATTTAAGTAATAAATATATAGTGTAATTTATTTAGCACATATATCGTAATATGATGAACAAGGTCATTAGGATTCTGTTGTACCCGTCATCAAATAATATCCGTATGGTTTTGACATATGCGCTTATTCATTTTATTCACTCGTTATATTTATTCGTTATATTTATTCGTTATATTTATTCGTTATATTCATTCGTTATATTCATTCGTTATATTCATTCGTTATATTCATTCGTTATATTCATTCGTCATATATATTCATTCGTCATATATATTCATTCGTTATATTCATTCGTCGTAAAGATTTGCATCTCATTCATTCATAAAACTCAGAGCACATAACGATTACAAAGTTTATAAAGTTCTCATATATATCTAATTTATATCTAATTTATATCTAATTTATATCTAATTTATATCTAATTTATATATATTTTATATCTAATTTTATATATATAATTTATATCTAATTCATATCTAATTCATATCTCATACATATCTCATATATATCTCACATATATCTCACATATATCTCACATATATCTCACATATATCTCACATATATCTCACATATATGATAGGGTCTTGAAATTCCTTTGATCGATTTACGAATCCTTTTGTTTCATATCTCATCTTATTCAATATATTCATTCATGTCATGAATATCTTGAATTTTAAAAGTCAATAAATTTCATGTTTCAAAGATCTCCGTGACGTTTACCTTACATCATCATACTCCTAATAACTTTGAGTAATATAAATAATTAATTTGAAACAGACTATGATTAATTTGTCTAATTTACCTGAACCTCGTTTTTTTTTTTTTTTTTTTTAAATAAAACAATATTTATTTAAAAAACGCCCCCATTTAATACATATACGTTTATTAACTAATCTAATTTTGTTTCCTTATCACTTCCAAGATAGGAAAAAATATGATATACGTACCATATCAAATGCCTAATTGTGCGAAAAACTAGTTTTATCTAATTCGCTATTATCAAGTATATGCAATTTCGATCATTGATAGAATATTTAATAAAGTTATTGATAGAATATTTAAGTTGTTGATAGAATTGTTGATAAACTCGTTGATAGAATATTTAAGTTGTTGATAGAATATTTAAGTCGTTGATAGAATATTTAAGTTATTGATAGTATATTAAGTTGTTGATAGAATTGTTGATAAACTCGTTGATAGAAGAATTAAGTTGTTGATAGAATTGTTGATAAACTCGTTGATAGAATAATTAAGTTGTTGATAGAATATTTAAGTTGTTGATAGAATAATTAAGTTGTTGATAGAATAATTAAGTTGTTGATAGAATATTTAAGTTGTTGATAGAATATTTAAGTTGTTGATAGAATTGTTGATAAATTCGTTGACTAATAGTCATTTCGGGTTGTCATATGAAATATGAATGTTACAAAGATTAATTCCTTTCATTTTGAATGATCGATCTTGTATCAATTACAATTTTGAGAATTTTGAGTTGAATACATTTCCAAGTACATTTTATCGAATACATTTTGAGTACAATTAATTTTGAATACATTTCCGAATACAATTTTGAATACATTTCCGAATACAACTTAAAGTATACAGTTTTGAATATATATCTGAACACATTCTGAGTACAATTCCGACTAAATGAAACGTTTAATTTTTTTTTTATATAGAATTCTTGTAAATTTGTAAATTTGTATATTATTAATACAAATAAACACAGATCTTATCTTTTATATTTTATTTTTATTAAAATAACGTTCAAATTTCCCTGATCATCATTTATTAAAAGTTTGCGGTACATCAAATGTTGTACAAGATACCAATTATTTCAATTGAATAAAAATAATTTCAAGTGTTAGTATCGGTATTCATTTTTGACATTTAACAGGTTCACGTGGCCTCATTCACGTTTTCGTTTTGTAACAATGTCCCTAAAACCTCGTTTATTTTTACTTGGATTGTATGATCTATCTAAAACTTTTAACTAACTGAATTTAACTAACTGAATTTAACTAACTGAATTTTAACTAACTGAATCTAACTAACTGAATCTTAACTAACTGAATCTTAACTAAATGATGTATCTTAACTAACTGAATCTAACGCTAATTCAAAGCCATGCTTATGACATGATACTAATTTGATCCATTTAATTGGTTCATTAATCTAACCATATTATTATTATTCATTAATTGTTATCTTTTTTTGAGCAACTAAGCATTTAAGTGACTAGTGAGTTTCGACTATGTAGTTAAAAAACACAGATTACTTTTATAAAGGATTTGTTACTTAATATTCTCATTATCAATGCAGTTATCTTATACGTATATCGTTCTTATTGATAATTGATCATCTTTTGAACAATAATATAGGTAAAAACTACATTGTGTGAATGCTATGTAAAATCACATGTGATAACTGAAAGTTAAAATGAAATTTTTTTTCTTGTTACACCACTAATATCAATATGAACTTTAATTTTTCCTTGGGCGCCGAAAGTTTTTTTTTTATAGAGAATATATACAATATATGATTTCAAATTTTTTTAAAAAAGTTATCTATTAAATTTTATGCGATTTTATGTATGTACGTCTCGCCTCACTATTCTTTTGTTGGATGAAAAAATTTTTTCAGTGAATCTTATCTATAGTAGTAATATAGTAATATTAAGATGTGCATTAATAGAGTAACATAGTACGGATGAACGTTCCGCATAAAGCAAGCTCGTGGCGTGAATATATGTATAATTATTAATAATTTGGCTACTGTATAAATAGTATAGCTTTTAGTTTAATTTATCGTTATAATTTATCGATATAATTTATTTAGTTTATCTATGTAGTTAAAGTCTGTCATTAATTTTATTCTATCCTTTTTCACGTTAGATGACTGAATCGGTGATACTACAAGTTTTTTTTTTTTTTTTTGAAATGCTATATAAAAAATCACGCGGCCATATCGTGTTAGTCTTTTTATACTTGTTTGGTTAGCAAAAATTATACTTTTTGTCAGCTCACGAGTCCCATTACAATCTAACCTAGTTTGGCACACTTTTTTATGTTCTCGGAAGGGTTAACTCAATATCTGCTGCCCACGAAATTCCCTATCGAAAAGATTATGCCGACCAATAACAATAAATTACCATAATGAATTACTGGATAAAGTATGACGTAAATTCTTTAAACCCTATCGCTATGATTCTGCTTATGAAACTGTTTTTTGTGTTCTATGATGCAGAAGGTCTAGTTACATCAAATCATTTATATGCATCAATAATAATATATTGTATATATTATTAATCTATATTATTAATCTATATTATTAATCTATATTATTATTAATCTATTATAATAAATATATTATAATAATAATGCATCTTTATATTAATGATGCACTCTTTTATTAATGATGCATCCTTGTAAAAATAGTTATTAATGAAAAAAAATTTTTTTTTTGATGTGACTGCTCGGACCATAATAAAAATATCTCTAATTCCTAACCTAACCTAACTTTAACTTTTGCAACACGGATTATAAACGGCATATAATTTGATTGGTTACTGATCGACTCTTATACTAAGGCTTGGCGCAAATCATTTTCCCGTTGAGTTATAATCGAACTGGAAATTTCAAGAATTTCATGTTAACCAAAACATTCGAAATTTTTTTAAAAAGAGAAAAAAATGGTTTCAGATTTTGTTTTTAAAACGTCAAAAATCGATATTCCCTTAGTCTAGACTTAATGAAAAGAAAAAAGAGAAATTATTGCATCAAGATATTCTTTCAAAAAAAAATACAAAGACGTTATGATAGTAGTATTCAGCATCAATAATCAAAAAATATTATTGGATAACTTGTCTTCCATTTTTGGATTTACAAATGATTTGATTAACGTTAAAGTCCTAGACTATCGCTATGAATTCAAATAATTCAAATTAAAATTTTAAAATTGGAAGTTTTGTTATACATATATATATATATTCGGACGCAGTCATTACTTGTTTGCGTGTCCACGTGTAATAACAAATAATGAAGCCATACATGTATTCTTTTTTATTCTGAATAATCATTTCAAATTCCTCCGTATGAATTTCCTTTATATATATATATATAAATATATATTATTCAAAATATAGATATTATTAAACATTATTAATATGAGATTATTATATATACATTACATTGTTCATTATCAACTATGTAGACGATGTAGTAATTAAATCACGTTTTTAATATTTATGTAATTATCTTTACGTAACTTTTTTCATTATCCATATTATCACATAATCCACACCTTATTTTAAGACACTAAGATCGACTTATAATGTATATATCGATATTAAAGTTAACAATTTATATTCAACCAATCAGCAGTAAACAGAAGCAGAAATTCTTCACGTGATCTTGATGATCACTTGATGATCACTTGATGATCATTTGCTTAAAAAGAGCATCCTCCGCTTCGTTCCGGACATCTGTTACAGGATAACAAATGACTTTCGAATAATCATTTTCTAATACTGCAATAGAAAAATATTTACCACTATTTCTAATTAATGTTGACACAATGACACTAATTTATTGATCTACGCGTTGTGTTGTGTTGTGTACATGTGAATGACGTTATACATAACAATGATCGTACAAAGGAGATTGATACTATTTCTGATTATTAATCGTTATTTGTTTTTTATATCTATACCAGGCATTCACTCTCAATTCGTCATTGTGTACCCACTATGATTGCTATTTGTGACACAAACTTAATGTGTTTTTGGATATTGACTATGAAAAAAAAAATCATACGTTTATCAAGTTTTTTATTTAATCTTCACTAGAATAAAAATCATTTAAATATTTTTGCCAATTATCGAAATGATTCTCTTCTCATCCTTCAGGGTTCGAAAATCAAAGTTTTTAGTTCATGCATCTTAATAACAGTGTACACCAATCATATTAATGAATAAAATAATTAATAAAATTAATTAATAAAATAATTCTTTTTTAATTACAGGGATGCGTGATATGTGATTTAACTAGAATAATTCTTGTTCGTAAATTATTCTTGTTCGTAAATTATTCTTGTTCGTAAACTATTCTTGTTCGTAAACTATTCTATTCTTGTTCGTAAACTATTCTATTCTTGTTCGTAAACTATTCTATTCTTGTTCGTAAACTATTCTTGTTCGTAAAGTTGACTTTTCGAACTCTAACAATTAATCCCATTGTCAATTAAGTAAACGTCTAACCGAACTAATATTCAACTGTTTCTGATACTCTGCAATTTACTAATCTTATTACAATATATTGGCTTTCAAGGACAGAATTTTAAGGACATAAGGGACATAATGAAGGTAAATGAAGGTAAATGATTTAAAGGGCTTAACAAACATAAATTTGGGCCCATGGGGTCCAGTTTATTATTACTATTTTTATCATTACGAAACAAAAACAACAATTATTATTATTATCATTATTATTGTTATTATTACTTCGTGCATGTTCTAATGCTTCACATAAGAATTCTAAATGTTTTTAATATATCGTCGAAAATGAAAGTAATACTGTAATAATTACTTTAATAGAAATTTATTATGGATAATAAAACAAATAAACAAACAATTATCAACAAAAATTTTTTTTGTTTGTGTAATTAATATCATTTAGCTGTTTAACCGTTTTTCACGAGGCATTTATGCTCATGTCAAATTTCTAAATTTGTCCGTCCAACACCTCTTTTTATCGACGAGTTTTTTTTTGATTCGTTCATATAATGAAAAAGTTAACCTTTTTTTTTTTTTTTTTTACAATACGAAAAGAAAGTTTATTGTTTTCTCTTACGATAATTACATGATAAAATTACACGAGTTGTAAACTGAATATTTTTCACGAAATTAGCTTACATCTTTGTTACTTCTATTAATAATAATAGAATATTATTAATAATAATAGAATATTCGGTAAATCGTACGTATAACTATTATTATTTAATCATTCACCGCAGTAATTAGTAACCTAATTACTTTATTTATCCTTTTCATAATAACTTGGCTAATTCTTTTATAGTATTACATCTTAAGAATGATGTATAAATTTGGTACGTAAATGCATTCATGTTGTTGATCATTTCACATCGTGCAACATTAAATGTACCTATAAATGCCGGTAATTTCTCGTAATAACCGGCAATAACACAACAGAATAAATGAAGAAATAAAGAACTTTCTAAAGAAGAAAAAAATAAAAATAATACAGTGACTCTTTGATTTGATTCTAATATAATCTTTCCATGTGTATTTAAGGTTCGGGTTCACTATACACTATACACTATATATATATATATATATATGTATATATGTTCATTATGCATCGCTAAAATAAATTCCCGGGTAAACAAATTTAGTTACTTCCGCTAAAATGCAATTAGATGATAAATAATATATTAATTATTATATATTAATGATATATTAATGTTAATAATAGTTAAGTAATAATTGGCTCACTTATGTTTTTTTTTTTTTAAAAAAAAAAGGGTTAATTAATTATAATATATTAAATTTCTTTGAAATTAAATTTATTTCCATTGTTCGATTAAAACATGGACAAAAATAAGAAACCAGTTATTATTTATATTTTATGCATAATTCATATTTACACATATGTTTCGTAAATTAATTAATAGCAAACAGAACAAGTTGAATAAAGTAAATGTAAAAAGATAAAAAGATAGTAATAGTAAAAAAAAAAAAAAGTCAAAGGGGTGAGTAATCACCCCTAAATTTGATTCCCGAACTCGTTTTACTTTAATTCCCTAATTACTATTACCTATTTATTTTTATGATCACTTGACGCATATAGGGTATAGGGTAGAAGTATTTCCGATAGGCTTGATCTTTAAAAAATATCCTTGATTGAGTCATTTTATAAACAATAATGCATGTTCTGTAAGGTTGTGTAATAAATTTTTTACATACCAAATTTAATCCCATATTGTTTGATTAAATAAATAATTGATATTACAGTATTAAGGGGTTTATACATAACAAAAAAAAAACATCGCGCAGAGTTTAACAGTAGTCGGGAAAATGAATCATCGAATTTTTTTCCACGTAATTCTTATTGATTTATTTTATTATAAGTTATATTACAATATATATTACTGTATTATTGTATTTATTTACAATATATTATGATTAAAAATAAAAATAAAATGATTAGTGTATTGCGAAAGTTAACAGTTAATAACCGTTATTAATCCAAATGATATCCATTTAATCCGAAGGATTATTTACATAAATTTTTCGCATGTTAAAAATTAGAACCAATCAATCAAATAAAATGATCTACAGCCTAGAATACCTTAATGAATTTGGTGAGATTTACCAATGAATGAAATGTGCTTGATTTGTACTAAATTGGATTTATACATACTAGATTGTTATAGCCGAGATTTAAATTACCCCGGGTGTACAAAATAAGATGATTAAAAGGGTAATATGGTTTCGTCGGCGTTGTATCAAACAATGAAACAAAAAATTAATATTTAGTCTAGAACTATGTGCATCAATAATTTATTTGAAGATCGAGGGAACACATGCAAATATTATTAATATAACAAACATATCAAACTTTCTTGGCAAAGTCTGTTAATTTTTTTATGCAATTAGAGAAAATTAGACCAATATCTTTCATTTAAGGGTAATTGGATAATTGGGTAATCTGGAAGAGAATAAAAAAAAAGGTCCAATTTTATTATGTCCCACTAATAATTTGGCATCGAAACTATTAATTATTTAACATCTAATAATAATAATAAAATAAAATAAAATTTATATTAATTGCATTTTCATTATGTGATTTGAAGTTTTGGTGACAACCATCTTCATCACGTGTTCTGTTAACGCCGCGCGTTGCCACGTGAAATTCCAATCTGGTCATAAATTTGATTTAAGCAAGTTGCTAGCATATAGTGATAGACATTGATATTAACATTATTAATACAATAAACGGATGTCCTTAGTTAAAAAAAAACATTTATTTTTTTAATTATAATTATTATGAATTATAATTATTATGATGGTTATATGATGATTAAATGATGATTAAATTATGGTTAAATGAGAAGTTTTTTTTAAAAAAATAGTATTGGTTAGTATATAATAGTTATAGGTAGATCGATGAATATCCAATCTAAAAATAGAGAGAATATAAATATAAATCGAAAATCTGGTCTATTACTCCCCTATTAAATTCTCCGCTATGCTCCGGATAATTAACAAACGTTGATGCTGTACTGTACGAATCACAATAAAGTTAAATGGTTTTTCTATAAAAATCATCAAGGCAGGATAGTTCTAATCCAAATACGTGGTACAATAAGTGATTGTCGAATAAGAATACCATGCCTTTTTCAAGATGTCAAAAAAACTAACTGCGCCTTTTATTGTTGGAATATCGGTATAATTAAGTATCATATGGCGTATAAGTAATTTATTCGACATGGACAACAAAATAATCAAAACAAAGAATCATTCTTATAATTAATAATAGTTCTTGTTTTCTTATCATTTGATCTATTGTTTCAATTGTTGCTTTTTTTTCGTAATTCATCTTTTTTTAGCAATGTATGTATGCTAAAATGATTGGACACCAAAAGCGAAGGAACGGCGTAAGGACAATTAATATCATTGATGGGAACAAATATTAAATGTTTTTTATTTATGCTGAAAAAAAAAAAAATTGTATGTTTAAACTAACCGGTTACCAATCAACACATGGATTTTTTTTTTATTGAAATAATTCAAATATTTGTTTATATTAAACAAAATTACAAAACAAAAAAGAATTCCGGTTTTGATTTTGTTCCCTGATCCTTCGTATTACTTGTATCACATTCTATTCTAAATTCCATGAAAAGAAAAATGCGACAAGACGCGAAAAACAAAAATCCCAATATGTCATATTTGGTACACAGCTCATGTGGCGTGTAACATCAACGTATAGTTAATGTTGTTTTAAATTTAAAAACGCTGAAATGTGGCATGATATTAATATCTCGATTAGATCTTCTGAATTCAGATAAAGGCGATAACAATAAACAAAGATGTTAATTTTACTTTATTTTATTTAAAACCATTCTCGTTGGTTTTTGAAAATTTTATGTTGACTTTATTTAGCATACATGCAGGATTTATTAAAAAAAAAAAACTACGCACTGACATGACCAACCCTTTTTTTATTTGTAAATCTGATACATTTAAGATTATAAAGTTCATTCAAGGTTTTTTTTTTTTTAAAGAGATGATGTTAAACAAGTTTTTTTAATATCACAATGATTTCCCATAATTAGCACACCTACGTAATAATTCAACAAGCAATAACTAGATAAATGCTAGTTAATTAACTGGATTTACATATTGATGATTTACTCACATGACTCATGACTAATAATAAAAAAATCTTAATTTTATCACGTCTACACCAATGACATCACAGACATGCACCAAAAATGACTCCGAGTTTTTGTTTATGAGTAAGAAATATATATATATGCGTTAAATGTTTACCTCGAAAGGAGGGTTTATGGACCTAAAATAGAACCCCAATAGAACCCCTGTCGATTTAATCAGATACATGGTACAGAAAATACCTTTGTACATTTGTGATTAAACAATCCCATTGTACTAACGCTAGACTGTAACCAGGAAATTAGAATCAAGCATTCTTCGATACTGTGCATGAGTAAATAAACAAATAACAGGAAGAATTCAAGAATAAAAAAAAAATTTTATAGTTCTCATTACAAAGACTATTAAACAGGTGACCAATTACATTACTAAGAAAAAAAAAAATTTTTTTTTTTAAAGTTACTGATATATAAAAAGAAAATGTACATACGTATCTTGTATGTATGTACCTAGCATTTATCTTAAATATCTATGTACAAATCGAGCCGGTCTAATTTCCGGTTCGCTTTTATCAATTTGACCGTGCGCAAAATAATAATTATGATAAATAAAAACCAGCTAGTTTATACAAAAAAGGATTCTGGATCAACATAATGAATCGAGCTTGGAACGTATGCATGGGAAAAAAAATTCGGTCTACATTTCGAATCTTGTATTCATATTTGAATTTATTCATTTCGAATCCTGTATTAATTATTAATTTTCAGGGGGCCGAAATCACCCGACTCTTAAAATTCTTAAATGAAAAGTATGATGTAGTAAAAAATGGAAACTGAAAATCCATTAAATGAAAGTTATGAAAGTTGGTCTCAGTCAAAAATTTTTTTTGTCGGAATTTAATTCGAATTCATCAAAAAAATAATATTCGTTAGATTTTGATCAAGATCCTATGAAAGCGCGCTTAGATGCCGTACAAATAAATGATTGTAAATGAGAAAAAATACGTATGTTAAAAACTAATTTTGGCGAAAGGGCTTTTTTTTTTTTTTCTTTGATCTTAAAACATTCTCACGCAAAATATATTTGTATATATTATTAGGCTACGCCTTTTAATATCTGCAACATGCCAAAATACATGTTAATTCTGTAGTTTCTGGTCTTAGTTTATGAATATTGTCTTTTGAAAATTGTAGATCTTCTCCAGGAAGGATAATCTTTATATGCACGTCAAAAAAATGTTTTAATTATCTTTTATCAGGTCATAACCTTACCTGTCAAAAGTTATCCGAAAGATGGTGAAGGATCGTCACCTTTGTCATTATTAGGAAATTATGATTGGTCATTCCTTGAATGATTATAATAATATTGTTTTATCATCCATTGTGTTTTGTAGATCAACGTTCAAAAAGAGGCAGAAATTATTTTTTTTTCATTTTAAAATAATCGAGTTCGTACTATAATGTATATTATAATACGTACTATTAATGATGGGCTGGAGTTTTCTTCATTTCTATTTTTGAAATTTATGTAGTTTAGCCATTAAGTCCGTGTGAATAAGTTTTTATTCATAAACATCGTTCCAGCAGAGATATGCGGTGCATGATGCGGACAATCTGCTTTCAGAAGTTGTGTAATTAACAAAGAAAAAAAAAATTCATGTAATGCCTGCCATAACTTATGCCAGGTATACATACGCGTTTAAACGCGGCAATGTCACAATGAAATTATGTAATTACCCGCGCAAAAGTTTTCTTGACTTTTCTTTGGTAAAATTGATTATTATCATTCATTTTTATTCATTAGTATTTATTCATGAAAAAATTATACGTACTCATATATCCATATACGAATATATTCATATATTTATATTCATATATTCATATATTCATATATTCATTCATATATTCATTCATGAAAATAATATTCATGAATAATTATATTCAAAGTATATATTTGAAATAAAGAAGAAATAAAGTTACGGCTATAGTTATTGATAGTCTCTACTAAATCATTGTGTATGATATGTATTTCATAGAGAATTCCTACATTTGTCAAGCGTTGTAAAAATTTCCTTCAACATACATTATCTGAATGCAATCTGAAGATAGTTGACGATGAAAAGATGTTAATGGAATAACACACGAGTGATAAGATGATAAAATGTGACATAGATTAGATGAAAAAGTGAACACTAATGGTTTAACACATATTTGTGGCAATAAATGTTTGCATTATATATATAAGCATTTAAACTTCAATTCTAGACTATGACTCTAATTTTCGATTATTTTGTTAATAATTATCTCCTAATCAAGAATTTGCATTTAAACCAATGGAAGAACGAATTCCTACAAATATAAATGAAGAACTCCAGATTAGGAATGAATTATATTAGAAATAAAATAAAAAAAAACAATATGGAATTTACAACCTGTTTATATTGATATAAAAATACAAATTACTGAATTGTTACATGCATAATAATTTCTTGACCTGCTTGTGATATATGCAAGCTTGCCGTAAAGCAGATTCTCACTCGATAAAGAAACTCACTAATAATAACGAAAAATAAAAAGAATAATTCATGAAAACCACTATCATATGATTTCGGTAACTAATGCGGAAAAAACAAGCATACACTTATCTTTGCATACATTTATATGATCATGCAAGGAATTTATCAGTGTTTAAACTGTATGAACTTTTTCACAGTACTGGCCGGAACATTTTCTTTTACAAAAAACCAAAGACGGAATTAAGATCTGTATAAATTTATTTGTTGATGCTTAATGTCGCTCAACCAAAAAGATTTTTGATGCAACCTAATTTCACGGGTTTACTAATTTTTTTTTTTACCAGTAAAAATATTTTCATTTTCCTAAAATAAATTTTTATGTTACTGTATGACTATCACTATGGGTGCGTGTGATTAAGCACTAATAATAAAAAAAAAATTTATCTTTAGGTCAAAAAAAAACCCTAGAGGAAGAACAGCTCTGTTAATATAATTTAATTATTTGTTTTCTATATTTAGCATGAAAGTTACCATGAAATTTAGCATGAGATTTAGCATGAGATTTAGCATGAGATTTATGGTTTAATAAAAACATTCATTAACCAACAGAAAAATAATCACAAACAAGAAAAAAAATTCCTCGAATTCTGATAGCATACAGTTAAGGTAAAAGAAAAATGAAACGCATGCATTCATAGAAAATAGCAAATGTTGGATTATTGAGATGTTACTTAAACTTTACTGTTGTGCTATAAGGTTTTATATTTTGTATTATATGTGGTCCGGGAACTCAAATAGGTTTGCATCATATGCACACTAAGACGTGAAAAAAAAAGTAATATATTTTCTTTTTTAAAATAAAATGCATTGAAATATCACAATCACATAAGAAATTTTATATTATTTTTGGTGACCGATTAAAAAAAAGACCTTAAAGATTATGCCTTAATGCACACCAAAATATTTGCCCCTGTGTGCTATCTACCCAACATGCTACGTAGCATATTTAGGTGTCAAGTGAAATGAGATTTAAGGTTCATTCAAATCACTCGAACTTTAAGAATATTGCATATTCCTATGTCGGCGGAAACTTTAATTTACAATTACACATGCATAATTCCGATGCATAGGCCACAATGGCACTATGGCAGTTTAAGCACGTGACTGTGGCCCAGATTTTCCTAATCTTGCCCAACTTTTAACATTTATTTAATTTATTGGTTATTACCAAATCCTTAAAAGTTTTAAGGGTTTAATACATAAACAGTTTTTTTTTTTTTTTTTTTTTTTTTTTTTTACGTATCTTACAACAACAATTTGGAGTCACATTGTCTCCTAAAAATGTCTTTTGCTTAAAGAAAAACGGTTAAAAAATGCCGAATATTTTATTTAAAAAAAATTGAACCCTACTTAATAATGTAATTAATTTATAGCTCGTGGCGTGATTGCGCATTACATGTAATTTTATTAGTCACTATTTACAAAAAATTAAAGGACAATAATTTTACCGTGAAGGACCTTATCGCATAATAGTAATAGGAAGATTTAGTTATTATCGATACTCTTTGTTGCCTTTACTGGTACGCGTAAAGATGATAAACATGATAAACATGATGAACATGATAAACATGATAAATATGAGTAAAGCTCAACAATCCTTCGACTAATGTTGAAAAAAAAGTAGAACTATTACATATTAACAATCATTATGCCCTTGTTTTAAAGGGCAGGGGTCAGTCAAAGTTTGCAAAGGGTTCTTATATAAAATTGTAAAAGTATGTAGAATTATATATAATAAAATGATATAATATAAAATTATATAAAATTATATACATTCGAATCGTCAATTCTCAATTCTTATATCCAATATAATGAAAATTAAAAATTCTATATAAAAGGCAAGCATATAAAAAAAGATCTGCATACGATCATATGTAATTAGAGACCTAAAATTAGAATTTTTAACCTTTAATATCTTAAATTATGTTTTGCGCATCTTATTTAAGATGAAATATGAACTAAAACTATGAAAACTTACAATTTATGCTTTTTTTTTATGTATATAAATAGTTCTTTTGAAACAAAAAAGTAACGACGGAGTTTCCTAATGAATCAATTCTTTTAAGATTACTGAAACAAAAGGGTAATAACAGAGATTCCGAAATAAATTTGTGATTCTTTGAAGATTAAATTAACGGAACCAATTGAGGAGAAAAAATTTATTTAATTATCACCTTCAAGCTCAGATCGATTCATCTGACAAAGTTTACGCACGGTTGGGAACCATTTAAATTGTATATTGATGGTTAGGTTAAATTTGAATGGAATGAAAGAATTAAATTGATTATATTCTTCCCTTTTTTAATTTCATTATACTAACAAGTTTTTACATGAAATAGATTCCTTGAATAATCTTTAAAAAAGGGTATAAAGAAACTTTTATTTTGTACGTATAATATAAACTATTAGATATTATGTTATGTAATCAATTAAATTAACTATTAATAAAATATTAATAATTATCAATAAAAATTATTAATTAATAATATATTATTAGATAATTAAAATTTAAATGCTGTCGAAATAAACTATTAATTTGTTTAATTTGTTATAGCATTCAAGACCTAGTAAACTTTGACCCGGGACCGAATAAGTAAAAAAGATGATTAGATGATTACGTTAAAAAGTTAATCTAGCGAGAATTGGTTAGTAATATTTATTGAATATCCTGAATATCATTACAAAAACGTGTTCATTCTAAGAACACGTAAATATGCAGGAAAGTTATTATCATTTACGTGACCTGAGATCATAATCGTTGTGTTATACTAAGTCTATAATATCTATCTATAGTATCTATGGTATCTATAGTATTCTATAATATCTATAGTATTCTATAATATCTATAGTATCTATAGTAAATCTAGTTTATATCATTTACGACTTATAAAATCTTCTTGCAACAAATTTGAGGGACTATTCATATCAAATACTACATGAATACATGAATGGTGAAGAGAGTCCCCAAAAAACACATCCAATTTTCACTAATCAACCTAATCACACAATCCATATTCGCATTAACTCTCTTTTCATTCATTCATTCATTTATTTATTTATTTATTTTATTCATTCATTCATTCATTATAAAAAAGTAACCGAAACTTAAATATTCAATAGTGATGTAATGCACGTATGCCTTCGGATGCCGTTTAGACAGTTAAAGAAAAATCGCCAGCTATCTAACTTTGAAGTAATTGGAGAGTTCCTTTTTTGCCATTAAAAATGCACGATCTAAACAACGATGAATAACGATGTATGGTTTAGCAACTGCATATCTTTATCATCAAATCTGAAATGCATCTAAAAAAAAGTATTGGATTTAAGAAAAAATCTTTTGCTTATTATTTATTTTAATGAAAATTTGAGTTAGGCAAACGTTTTAAAATACGTCACTAATGACATAAACTTTGATCATTAACCAAAAATTAGTAATAGTACGGAGCAGAATTACTAGTTTCATGCGTAACGCCTTAAAAAAAAAAAATTAAAATAAAAGAAAAAAAAAGCACGTCGATAATGCGCTAATGAGAATTAAATTCGTTGATAATGAAACTAAAAAATTTAATTCATTGCCATTGTTTAAATGACATCTATAAGGCTCGATATGGCTGATAACCGGTGTCTCCGGCGTCAATTTTTTGATCATAAATGGCATATTAATAAATGACAATAACGATCATAGTACATTTTTTTGATTTATTAGGATTCATGAAACCTAATTGAGAGTTATGAAACCCAATTGAGAATTTCAAGAATTATGAAACCTAATCGAGAATTTGATAATCCAAAGAAATTGTGACTTATAAATGTAATAAATTTTTGGCACTTAGGTTCGTTAATAGATAATCTACACGCATATGCCAATGCACATATACATACGTACGCACATAAGGATCTTGAACAAAAAAAAATATATGATTTCATACAACTGCACATATCATATACGTAATGCGATGAATATCTGTATGCTTGCGCATTTTGGCTAAGTAGAGAATCGTACAACTTCCACCCCTTTCGCTGGAACCAATGAATGATTTGAAGCACCTTATTCTTTTCATGAAGACTATCAAATAATCATATTTAAGTGATTACTTGTACACCACGTTTGTGCGCGATGGACCAATAAATGAACTTATTTTAACTACAGTACTTGCATTTCAAAGTGACCCCTGAAATAATTTAAAAGATTTTTTCATTCAACTGACTAAATGGCGTGCAAATCGATAAGATTTTCGGTATGTATATCTTTTAAATTTCTTTCTTTTTTTTTTTTTTTTTTTTTAAATAAACCGACATTTATTTTATTTAACAAATGAATTGATTGGTGCCAAAAACATCATGAATGATTTGGATTTAAAAGCTAGGCTCATTGAAATGTTCCATTTTTTTTTCATTCAAAATGTTAATTCGTGAGAAATTTTCATGTTTTAATTATTAGAATCACTCATACATACCAACCTTTATTATATATTGGTAAAAAATTGATCAACTCGATCGGAGAGCCGAAACTTTATTGAATCTATCGGATTTATTAGCTGTGACGATTAATGACGATAAGTAAATAGGTAAATTCATTCATTGTTGTTTATAAAAATTGCAATAAGGTCACATGACATCATCATCATCATATTCACTCCTCGCGACGAAATATAGCATATAGATAGCATATATTAATACGTAGTCAACACTAACGATAAAGTATGCTAATTGGCAATGTTATATTAATATAGTCTTTGATAATTTAACCTAATTTTTAAATTCTTTTATGTCACATCAAAAAAAAAATATGTATGTGCATACGTACTTACAATTTTCAGCATCCTATGTACCTGTTCGATGCACTTACTAAGCAAGTTCATGCATCCCACAACACCATAAAGGGGAAACCTTAAAAAAAAAAAGATATATTATTTGAGATCTAGGTCGGAAACGTTCGTGTTAAACACAATGGACAATGTCAAAATAACAATGGGCCTTTCAAAATGGGTTTAAAAAGCCGATTAATTCTCTTCAATTTGGCTATACAGAAGCAAGGGAGATCTATCTAAACATAGGATATTTACGTCTTGTAAATTACGTCCCTTACACGAGATGTAATTTTTCACATGGCTAATAGATTGATCAAATTTGAAAGTTAATACGCAAGAATTGATCAAAAGTCATTCTAATTAACCCTTTTCAAAATATCAAAATTTCTTATATTAAAAAAAATTTTATTGTAAGAAAAAGGTACATCTTCTTTAAGAGTTGTGCTTTATAATTTTGCAATACTTTTAATTAGATTGTTTTAATTGGATTTTTCATAAAAGACGCGTTGAAGTAAACATAAGAATTGATGACAATATTAAAAAAAAAAAAAAGAAGATTCTTATGCTTGACCTGAACCATTTGAATTCAAATTCAATCCAGTAAAACTAGTACAATGTTGACCTGCTTTATTTAATGTACAATGTTATTGTAATATTTAATGTACAATAGTATTGTAATGAGAGAGAACTAAATGCTACTGCTACGGTTTCAACGTAATTGGAGTCATGTGATTCTTAAAATAAACGACACAAACCTATTTTACACGCAAGTTTAAAATAATAATGCAAAGTTTGGGATAAAGCAAAGATTGTATGTGAGTTAATAGGAACACTCAAAATTTTTATATATATACCAAGTTTAATGATTAAAACTGAATTTGATAACTTTAATGATTAAAACTGAATTTGATTATTTTAATGATTAAAACTGAATTTGATAATTGTTGACAATTTCTAATTTAATGATCCAGAAAAAATTAACTTGCCAACATGTTTCTGCCAATTCATCTCTACATGACTGTCAACTCCTCTTTTTTAAGTTAATTTCATCGGGTTGACTATTAAATTTCTGCTTCCTGAAAAATTGTCAGCTTTAAATCATAAATCATACATGTTAAACAATTATTATTAATTGTTTGTTATTATTTAAAATATGTATAAAATAAAATATCTTTAAGTACGTACGTACCCTCTGATAAAATAGTTTTGCAGCGTAGGGCCGTCGCATAGGGCATGTTATTTATCGCATGAGGAGTAGAATAAATTTGGTAGTTGAATAATAGTAATTCAGGCCGATGTGTTTATCGCGTAAGTGCAAATTTATTAATTACTCTATGCATCTTTTTTATAATCGATTAGTGTAGAAATGATTTCCTCCTGAATATTTGTTGAAACGCACGTAATCAACAATAATAAATTAATTCTTTTATTATAAAATAATCTTTCTTTAAACATATCAAGTAGCATATTCGTAAAGAATTATGCATCATTCTTTACATATTAATTATCGTATCTTTTTTCCTTAAAACTGTTAATTCGTAATATTATACCCTGCATCGTCCATTGTTAATATAGTAACGTGTTCGCGCATACAAGAGGTATAATTCTTTTCTAATCGTTAAATAGGGGTGTGCTCTTCTAAATCGACAGTAACAATCTCCTTTGTACAATACCAGATTGCTATTCAACTATAAATGCCAGTATGTCTTGAAAGTATGTTTTGAAAATGTCTTGAAAGTATGGTTTGAAAGTGTCTTGAAAGTATGTCTTGAAGTGTGTCTTGAAAGTATGTCTTGAAAGTGTATCTTGAAAGTGTTGAAAGTGTGTCTTGGAAGTATGTCTTGAAAGTGTCTTGAAAGTATGTCTTGAAAGTGTGTCTTGAAGTATTGTTAAATCCATCATGATCTATCACTTTTTTGTAATATTCCTCTTAAACAATACTTCCCGCGATAGGTTTCTTAAATATAAAGCCAAGGGGTACCGTAGACAGTGTTACATGATATTAAAAAATATACTACGTACATTGCTAGATTTCAAATTTGACTAAGTAAAATCAAAAAATTTTTTGATTATAATGCCTAATTCTAACTAAAATTTAATTAAAATTCGAACCTTACAATACTTTGATACAATTAGAAACAATATGTAAATTTTAACTACTGTAGTTATAACAACACCATTTTTTACTACTACTACTATACGTTTAATTAGAGATTTGAACCATTTAATTGCTTAAAATTTGTTCTATAGTTTTGGGCTAAATTGTGCTAGTCATGGATCAGAATTATTTTAATACTGCTAAATCTAATTTAAGTTACTTGGTAAAAATAAATAATAATATATAGTTACAGTGGCCTACTATATAAGTGTGAACACCTTTTAAAATTTTGTATAGAACTAAATAAATAAAATATTAAGTTAAAAATAGAATTATAAATTCATTTAATTTAAGATTTTTATTTAAAACATATTATAAATAGCTTATATAAAACTAAAAATTATTAAAATTTTTTTAAAAAATGCAGAATATTAAAATTTAGTTATTAATAAATATTACAATAGAAAAAAAATAATGAATTAATAAAGTAAATATTAAAATATTTATTATAAAACTAAAAATTTATAAATGTAAAATTATTAAAAAATTACAAAAGATATAAAATAAAATACAAGTATTTGAAAAAAATAAAGTATTTAAACTATTTGAAATCGTTTAAAAATATTTAATGATATAAAAAATATTAAATATTATTATAAAAACAAAATAATATAAATAATAAAAGATCAAATACAAATTATTGTAATTTTTACAATACAATAATATCTACAACTTGGCAGATCATACAAATACTTTCTCTTATACTTGGCATAGTAGCAGACACCACAGTACTATCGACTACATCTGGGCCCACCTCCCTTTACTTAAATACCTCAATTCATTTTACTTAGATGATGCAGAA
>CAJVQA010000554.1:0-32741 GCA_910591915.1 Cetraspora pellucida
ATGTAGTGGTTTAAGGTTAGTCCTAACTGCAAGTGTTAGATAACTATAGTGTGTTATATAAAACTAGATTAGCTGTATGTAGGACATGAAAGGCTCTAGTAATGATGCTTCTGAGGATACACTGTATGAAATAAGGTATAGGGTTCTAAGAATACGGGTAAGCATCTAGACCTTCTTGACTGACTTACATAGCAGAGATGATCTAGTGATACAGTAAGGGTTGCAGTACAGAGGGTTTAAATAGGCAACACTCCTAGTTGGATTGCAGGTATGGCAGCTAGTATAGAACCATCGGCGGACTACTTAATTAGACACCAAAAGTATATGTGTAACTAGTTGTACTTTCTAATGTAAGGTGACTCCTTTGAGGCCTTGGCCATGAGTCCCTATATCCTAATTATACTGAATAAAAAGTCTCAGCTTCAAAAAAAGCTAGTTTAATACAAAAAAAAAAAAAAGTAAATTATTGTGTTCTATACTGAATTACATAAAATTTTTTTTTTAAAAGTTTGTTATTGAATAAGCTCATTATAAAAAGGTTTATTATATCCAAAATTAACTGTATATAAATTTACAAATCAATCTTTCAGGTCACAAACCTGTCTAAAATTTAATATCTAAAAATAAGGATGTTATTAATTTTGCTTAGTTAACTTTAGTTACAATTTGAAGCTAAAATCAAGCCAAACCAATAGTCTAAAACTATAATTTAAACCAAAATTACTTAAAGTTATAAAAAAATAATTGTTGGTTTTAAATTTTTAATTGTAGTCAATAGCTTAAATTATAATTAGTTATAGCTTGGCTATAGTTTCTTTAAGCTAAGCTAAGCTAAACCATTTAAACCAATAACAGCCTTACTAAAAAATAAATAGATAAATAAGTTAATAAATTTTTTTTTTTAAGATGGATGTTAGAATGTGTAGAAAATAGTCAGCGTGCAGATGAGCTAAAGATGAATGTATTGCAAGCTATACATTATATCATTCAAGGCTGGGAAGAGATCACTACTGAAACAATTTATAATTGTTGGTGTCATACTGAAATTCTTTCAGCAAATGCCAATGCTAATTTACAAAATCTTTTAGATAATATGGGTTTAGAGCTTGACAAGCTCGATGACCTTGCTGATGCACTTGAAGCCCTCCATCCTTATCTTACTTACCCAATACAAGTTGATGAATTCTTATCTATTTCTGATAAAGATATTGTTTATGAAGTTCCTAATGATGATCAAGTTATTACAGATATTGTAAACATATTTAGGACAGCTGATTTAGCTGCTGAAGATTCAAAAGAAATAGAAGGTAATGATAGTAATGAAATTCCTATAATTGATACTAATATGGCATTGACAAGCTTGAAAACAGTGTACACATTTCTTTTTCAGCAAGATAATGATACTAATGAATATATTAAGGCTGTTAGAAAAGTTGAAACCTTTATTAAAAAAATTAAATTAAATCAAATACGACAAAGTAAAATTAGTGATTATTTTTTGGAGGAATATTAAAAAAGCTTATTCTAACACTTATCTTATAGATTTGTTCCCAATAGTTATAAAAGTTGAATTTTTTTTTTCTTATTAATTACAGTATATTCTTATATTGTATGGTTTTATCATAGTAACATATTTTTTACTAGGCATGCTAAACCAAACATGTATGCATAAACATTTTTTTATACAACTTTAAATAAATATAACTTATCCTATATGGCTTCAGTAGTTGAATTACATCGTATTATCTTATTTTCTAAAATAAAGTTCATTATCTGTTAGCAAGCCCAACAATTTTAATATTTTGCTTAATGGTTAGATAATGTAATTATTTAAGTAATATTTTTTATTTATATTAACACTGTAAATAAACAGACTTTAGCATCTTTAAGCTCATATAAAAAAATACTATAAATATATGTATATAAAACCTGGTCTAGTATGTTCCATCTCACCAAAAAAATCTTAATTCATGATCATTGATAAATTCTGTATTTTCATTGGTCAAACTTTTATGATAATTATGTGTATGCACTTATGAGGTGCATATTATAAGTTTGGGTTCCCAAAAATTTATGCATATGCAAAAGATAAAGGTGTGTACTTAGCACTAAGGCCCAAGCTTGGGACTGGGCTAGGATGTGCACTTAGAAAGGGTGTACACTTAGAAAGGGTGTGCATATATAGAGGATGCACTTAGAGAGGTCTGACTGTATATTACTAATCTTCATTCTTATCCTAACTCTTAAAAAAAACATTAATATCTAGTGCAATTAAAAGTGCATTCAAATTAAATTTTTATATTTAAATTAAACTTCAACTGAATTTCAATATAAAAATTTTAAATGCAATCTCTAAACACAAAATTGATTTATATGTATACAACTAAATAACTCAAATTAATATTACATTTCATTTTTACCAAGATAAGCAATATAAAATTAAATTAATGTAGTATTCATATATTCTATATAAACATGAACTTATTAATACTATTTAAAAGCTTTGTCTATCACTTCACCTTCTGCTTAATCTAATGAAGCTATTTTTTTAAGACAATTTTGAAAGTCATGATATCATAACTTATATATAGAACACTGTTGCTTGTTTTTTTTTTTTGTCCTAATGCTAAAATTTCATCTTGATTACTTGAACTAACATACTTGCTATTATGATTTTCAATCACTAATAAGTATCTTTTATTCACAGGATGACCTTTATCTTTATGCTGGCATGAGTTTGAAATATTAAAGCTATTGTTTTCTTAATTCAATTTTTGCTCAGATAAATCTTTATTTTGTGCTAAAACATGTTTATTAATAAATCATTATAAAATATCTTATAAAACATTATTAGAACCATTCTTGATTGCTATGTCCAAAGCCTTTTTACAAAATCTGAAACTATGGCTATATGAAACTTTTTTTGAATCTAATTCTATTGCATTTCTGATATTAGTTTCTTGTTCACAAATTCTTTCTAATGCTTAAAATATACTAGTTGGAAGTGGTTCGTCTTTATTTTGTATTATCTAAATAGATGATCCTTAAATTTTTTCAAATATTGCAAGACCTTCTTCAGAATACAACAAGAAGAAATTAGCTTCATATTAAAAACTGCTTTTTTTGAATGAATTATAACTGCAAAAAAATGTCAGCAAATGAATTCAGCATAGACTAAATATAAATATATACAATAGTATATACTATCTTCAAGTAATAAGACAAATTGTGAATAGTTTGTTGTGCTTTAAAAATGTTTAACTTTCCAAGTTTCATACATACCAATTTCATTACAGTCATCTAGAGCTATGTTTAATAAAATCTGTGGTTCTTTATAATTATCTTCTATAAATTCTATACTATGACAATTTGACTTTTAATTAAATAATATGTACAATATGATCTTTACTTATAGTTTAACTAAATAAAATAAAACATATACAAAAAACAAAAACTTTTCTAATTCATGTTTATGTCAAGCTTATTAGCATATAAAAAAGCTCTATACAAAAGACTTTCTAGCATGTCTTCACTGCAAAGCTAATGAATAAGATGTAAGATGCTTTTTGCACATATCATTAATATCTTTAAAAATCATATTAAAAATGTAAGGAAGGCCTGTTGTAGGATTCATATTTTGGAACTCTTATAATCTTGCATATTTGGCTTCATCTTTGAGTCACAATTCAATTTCTGCTTGAAGCTAACATAAAGAGTTTTCAGAGTTGGTCTCTAATTTTATAACATGATTTATGCTTTCAACATGTTGTGTTGAATAGGTGTTTGCTGAAAAATTCTGCTTTATAAAGGCATATATTCAGCATTCTTTTGTAGAATATAATACCCAGTTACAGTACTTTTGAATTTTTGGATACTTTGTTATTAGATTCATCTAGCAATAATCAAAATCAGATATTGTTAATGAATTTCGAAGAGCATAAAAATCTGAAATGAATGCATCTTACTTGTCATAAAGCTTTTTTTTAACCTTTTTAACTAGATTTTGCCAAATATAAAATATGCAATGCCTAAACAAAAAACAAGATATTAAAAATACTGATAAAGCCAAATACATAACTAAAATAAAGAACAAGATATATAAGCAAAGTACTGAACAATAGTTTCAGGATAACTATTAGATATAGCTACTTGCATTGCCAGATTTGTGTCTGTAAATATTGTTATTGGTTGAAGATTACTAGTTACTAACTTAGTTTGTTCTAAGATCTACTTGTAAGTTGATACTGTCTCATTACAAACTACAGCTATTGTCACAATTTAGCTTTGCTGATTTGAGTTAATTACAATAAATATACTTAAAAACATCAAATATTTAATTGTTTTACACATATTGTTATTAATAATAATATCATGGAATCTGATCCACAAACTTTTTTAATTAGGCAATATCCAAAATAGTCTAGAAAGTCTATTATCAATACTTTTGAAATCAACTTTAAAATACCAATTTGAATTTTTTTGCTGTAGTCTTACTAGAGATTCATATAAAGTTAAAGCATCATTCTTAGTTTAGTTATTAGCCTTAAACCTATTTATCATATTGTAAATTCTCTATTATAAATTTCTTGGTTAGAAAACCTATTTCATAATATTTGTTTTAAAATAGTCACTTCTAAATTGCATTCTTGAATATAAAATCTAACTTCTTCCTTTATATGTGTAGGTATTTTATGTAATAATAGTAAAAATTGAAGTAAATTACTGTCTTTTAACACATGATTGTGTTTTTTAATGAACTTGTTAACAAACACAAGATTTGATTGTTTTTTGTATGAAGCATTTAACACAAATCTACAATCTATATATGCTAATTCCTGATTTTTATTTGTTATAAGATCTAACTTCTTTTTAGGTAAATATTTACCTCTGTGTTAACATTTATATATTTTTTAAAACAAACATTATTTTTTTTCAATTTGTACTATCTTTGTCTCAAAATCTATTCAGATAAAATAATATTTCAAACTTTGTTTAAGCATCTTAAAAGAAGTAAAGGTCTGCCTAGTATATATTTCTTTTAGAGAACTGTCTTTAGGCTCATTTTCTAAATCTTCACTTTTATATATGTTGTCTTTGACATTTCTAATTACAGTTAGAATATTGGACACACTTTTAGGATTTTTACCTTTAAATATATTATCATTAGCATTTTCAACTACAGAGAAAGTATCAGGCTCATTTTTATGTTCACTATTCTCAAACATGTTATCTTCATTAACATATTCAACAACAGGCAAGGCATCAATAACATACTCATTAGAAGGTAAAGTGAATTTAATATCATCTTCAGTATGATACAAAATTCTGTTATTTATATGATTCTCATGAAATTTTATAAGAATTTGGATTTCAAACATTTAAAAAAAAACTTTGTTAGTATAAAGCTTGAGGTGAAATGTCTGAACCAAAATTTTTGCTATAAAAGATTATAAGTTTTATGTGAAAAATGTGTAAGCCTAAAAAAATATAAGTTAGTAAAGGATAGTAAAATTCAAAGCAAAGTATTTAAAATAAGAATTTTACTATAAAAGATCATAAGTTTTGAAGAAAGCTATGTATATAAAAAAGTAATAAAAACACATGTAAATTCTAAAAAAAAAAATATAATGAATAATAAGTCAGAAATAAGCAGTAAAAAAACATTTGTCAAAGTTAATATATTCAAAAATATGATGAAATGTGAAAAGGCTTATTCTGTATTTACTAAAGTATATGCTCACTTTTTCAACTCATATAAACCTAAAGAATTTTAGTTAGTAACAAGTAAATTTCAAAACAAAATTCAAAACAAATATTGAAATAAGAATTTTACTATAGGAAGGTATGTAAAAAAATCAAAAAAGACTATACATAAATTCTAAAAATCTCTGTTAAGTAATAAGCAGTAAAAAATATTTATCAAAATTAATATTAACAAATATGATAAAGTATAAAAGAGGCTTATACTGTATTTATCAAAGTACATGCTTACTTTTTCTTGATTATTTGTTCTATTTGCTAAATGTTGATTTTACCCAACTAAAGTAAAAGAAGTTTGACTATGTTGTGATTAAGTATCTATTTATTTGTTTGTTTTAAATCCAATTACTTACATCTGTCAAAACTAACTTACTTTTACTATTTTTGTCTATTGTTATAATATACATACAATAAGTTTTGTATAACTATATATGCATATTATATAGAGGGTTATTAATAACCCCTAGTATAAAGATAATTTATATTATAATAATTGTATTATGACAACTGTTACTAATAATTGGATTATATTAGCATAACTGACAGATCATGAGACATTCATGTAAATATAATATTATATAGAGAAATGCAAACTAACAATCAGGTGATGCAAACACTAGATAAGTTCCTATGATTATATAAATCTGTTGAAATTAGGTACCAAGAAGTTTATTTAAGAAGATCTAACTAAAAAGATAGCTAGATCTTTAATAGCACTACTGCAAAGGCTAGATTACTAAAAACTGATACTAAGTCATAGTATTTGACCAAGCAAGAATTTTTAGATTAGAAAAGGTTTAAAGATATTATCAACTAGGCTGTCAAAACAAATCAAAAAAAAAGAATATTGAGTCAACCTAATATACTAATAAACTAATTGTAGTTTTATATAGACTATCTGAATTAGAAATCTAATGAAAAGATATAAATATACTAATATACTAGGAATATGCTGTAAAATAAATGCTAAGATCTGTATGAACTCTACAAAAACACAGTAATTTAATAGTTAGCCCTAACTGCAAGTGTTGGATCTGCTATAATAATACTAGATCAGCTATAAAAATGAGTACAGAAGGCTCTAAAAGGTTTATTTTAAGAATAAAATAATCCCAAAGTTAAGACAATAATCTGGGCATCTGGATATAATTTAGTAAAATTAATACAGATTGCAAGTTTAAAGAGTTTAAAATAGAACATCTAAGCAGGAATGTTAAATATAGCAATTAGTAAAGAATCTTTAAGTGAACTCTTTAAATAAGTAATATAAAAAAGTTATATATATAGCCAATTGTATACTTTTCTATAGTGGTTTACTAAATTACATTATTAAAAAAGTTATTAATAAAAGTCAAAAAACCAAAGAGGTCATCTTAATATTAAAAAAAAACCAAATTTATAATATTAATAGTAATTTTTTAAATTTATTGAATGTTTATATTAACAAATATATTTAAATATTAATTTATTATAAAATACTAATTTTAGTATAGTCATTCTCTAAGCAGTAAGTTCAAAATTCAAATCCTATTAGCAGTAGAAATTTAAAAAATAGTTCTATTCTGATAACTTGATTGGAGTATTTAAGATTATAAAACTGTAATTTTAATTATACTAAAACTAACTTTAAGAGTATGTAATATTATATAAATAAATTTAAAAAATATATATTCTATAAAAAACTTTGTTTAGAGGTGTGGCAATCTAGTAAAGTGGTCAGGTTGTCAACCTTCCAAGTGGTAGGTTGGATGTTCAAATTTCATCAACAGTAAAAATTTGAATAATCACTTATATAATATTCATATTATGGCAACTGTTACTAATGATTAGATTAGAACACCTGTAATGATGATTACACCAGCATGACTGGCAGGTTATGAGGCATTTGTATAAGTATGACATTATACAGAGAAATGCAAACTGACAAATTAGATGATGCAAATACTAAATAAGTCCTTGTAGTCATGTAAATCTGTTGAAATTAAATAACAAGAAGTCTATTTGGGAAGACCTAAGTAGAGAAGTAGCTGAATCTTCAACAGTCCTACTGTAAAGGCTAGCCTAGGGAAACAGATACCAAGGTTATAGTATCTGATTGTAGTGCCAGATAGCCAAGAACCTCTAAGTTGGGAGACTTAAAGGTACCACTAACCAGGCTGCTAAAATAAACTAAAGAAAAAGGATATCAGGCTAACCTGATATATTGATGAACTGGTTGTAGTTCTATATGGTCTATCTGAATTAGAAGTTTGATAAAAAGGCAAAAGAAAAGGCAGAGGTATACTAAAGTATTAGGATTATGCTATAAGTAGATGCTAGAGTTTAAGTAAACTCTACAAGAGCATAGCAGTTTAATGGTTAGCACTGGCTAAAAGTGTTGGTTCTGCCATAGCAATACTTAGATCAGTTGTAAAAATAGATACAGAAGGCTCTAGAAGGTTTATCTTGAGGATAAATTAGTTCTAAGGTTAAGATGATAATCTAGGCATCTGGGTATAACCTAATAAGTTAACACAAGTTACAGATTTAGAGGATTTAAAGTAAAACATCTAAGCAGGAGTGTTAGATATAGCAATTAGTAAAAAACCTTTGGGCAGACTTCTTAAATAGGTAATATAAAAAAGTTATATATATAGCCAATTGTACTCTCTTCTGTAGTGGTTTATTAAACTACAATACTAATAAGTGATTAATAAAAGTCAAAAGACCAAAGAGATCACCTTAATAAAAAAATAAAATAAAATAAAAATAAAAAGCTCTGTTTAGAAATTTCAAGTAAAAAGATAATATAATCTTTAATAATACTATTTATAAAAAACTTAATTTAGTAAAGATAAATAACCTGTATAGGCAAGAATTCTAGATAAAAGAGTTTATTAACTTGGCTATTAGTTGAACTAGATATAAACTTACATTATGCAAAACTAATAAGATACTAGTAAGGTTGTAAAGAGAGATACTAAAATTATATAACTCTATAAAAGTATAGTAGTTTAAGAGTTACCTTAACTATAAGAGTTGATTTTAACTATAATAATACTAAATTAGCTAGAAATTGGGTAACAGAAGGCTTTGATAAGTTTAATATAAGATCAAAGATTTTTTATATAAATAAACTGCTTTAAAAATCTAGTAATTATAGTATATTTGTATTAGTAAATACTAAAACAGTTGGTAAAATAGGTAGATGAGTAAATACAAAAATTAAAACATTTAAATAAAGATTTTACAGGCAGGTTCTAAATATGACAAGTAGTATAGAACCTTTGACAAACCACTTAAATTAGACAATAGCTAAAATTGTATAAATGGCTAGTTGTACACTCTTCTTATGATTGCTCTTTGTAACTATTGTAATAAAATTTATAAAACTAAAACATATTATCAATAAAAACTTGAGTTACAAGTACTTATTTTAATATTAAAAAAAATTATCAATTTATCTAAAATAAATAGTATTTTATATGTACAAATTACTATTAAATTTATTATAATGATAAAATTTTCATTTTTCTTGTAATTAACTATTTATTTTATTAAGCTAATATATATTTAAGATTATAACTAATTTTTATTCTAGGTAATTTTTTTTTTTTTAAAGAGAGGTTTATCCTCCATATCTTTTATTAATTAGTTAATTTACATATATAAAATACATATTAAATAAACTAAGCTAGAGGAGATGGAGGTAAGAACTACTTTCTCTCAACCTATTTTTTGCTAGAATAGTCAGTAGACCTCTAGTTTATGATAAGATGACTAAGAGAAGATTGTTTATGCATAATGTAATGATCTATTTTTTTATTTAATAAAGAAAGTAGAATTGGTTTAGTTTTGTTTAATACTGGAGTTTGTAATAGTGATAAAGTCGAATAAAGAAGTCATGTTGTATTACTCTGGATGGAAGCCAAAGTTTTTTATATATTGTATAGATAATGTTGTAATGAATAAGAGAAGCATATTTGAATTTGTGTTTATTGTTTTTAAAGAGTGCTAGAGTGCTGTTAGTTATTATATCTAATGGTATTTGCTTATTAATATGATTTGAAATAAAAGCTCATATAAAGCTATTTATATTATGACTAGATATTTTTAGATTATTAGATGCTTGATATACTGCATGCCTTATTAGAGTTGAAAAGTGCAAATAGTTTTAAAGACAATTTAGAAGGTATATAATATCTTCAAAAGCACTATAGCATCTTGGGCAAAGGTAATTTGGATGTTTAGTAGCATTTCTCTAGTGAAAAAGGGGTGAGTAGGCAGTTTCTCTGATAATACTTTGATTTTAAAGTTTTTCAGTATAAACAAAGCTGGATCAGTTGTTAATGCTAAAGGTTTTTCTTCATATGATATGTATTGTAAAGTTAAGGACTAGTTAATATTGTTTTGTAAAATATGCCATTAAGAGATTTATTGTTGAAGGAACTAAGTTATTCTGTTTGTAATTTGTTGTATTTGTTTTATTGTAGTTTTTAATAAGTATATGCATAGATTGACAAGAAGTTTTGAAATAAATTGGTTATATAAAAATTTTTGTAGCATTGAATTCAATAGAAAAATATTATTCTGAGTTTTTTGAATTTTAAGTTCTTTGTTGAGAGTAATTGTAAGTGTATGATTATATGTTTCTGCTTTAGTATTAGAAGAAGATATATATATTGTTGTTTATCTAATGTAGAATAATTATGTGATTGGACTGACTGCATAAGATTGATTAGATCAACAAGTGAAGAATTGTTGGTGTATATTTTTATGTTACTATAGGAGTTTGTAAAAGTAAATACAAAGCTTAATAATATTATTAAAGAATTTAGATAAGAAGGCCAAAGATTGATAAAGTAGCCAAAAGAGATGTAAAGGTATTAAAGATAACATTTTGCTACTATATGGGATTTTTTTCTATGTTTTGTCAAACACTTGTTATATAAAGTGTTGTATTTTTCTTATTGAAGTTAGCTTTGGTTAAGGTATTCCAGAGTGATATTGAAGGATTCTTAAATATGCTAAGTGGTCTAATTAGATTAGGTTGTATTATTTTTTGGTTGTAAAGTTGTACTATTGCAGATGAAGTTAAGGTTATAGCTTTTTTGAAATCATCTAGATCAATATGAATATTTTTTTTACAGTTTATTTGAAGGTTATAAATTGTTTTGGTTGCATTAAAGTAGCAGTATTTGAATGAATAGGTCTTATTTTTTAGTATGCATCTATGGCAAGCTGTTAGTGTATTGTTAGATTGTAAAGTATAGTGTTAAGTTTTGAGGTTTTTACTAAGAGGATTGTATATTTTTTCAAAGATCATATCTTCTATAATTATCTAATCTTTTTTTTTAGATATCCATTTGGCCAAAGTATATGAATTTATTTTTGAAAGAATTAGGAATAGATTTGTGAAAGCAGTTATTAGGTCTTGCATTAAATAAAACCAATAGAAGCATTAACCTTAGAGGATTTTTTTTATGTTGTGATGAAAGTTATTTTAGATTAAAAGTTCTGTACTCATTGTATTTAAAAATTGCTCTATACTTATAATATTGTGATTGTTTAGTTTCTCTTTAAGATAGAAGGCTCTAGAATGGCTTGAAAGGATCTCGTTTATAGATGTTCTAGGAAACATTTTTGAAAGTAGCCAATGATTGCAATCATGTAAGGTTTGTAATTCTAAAGTATGTAATGCTATTATCATTTGACATGTTTGTATATTCGTTTGTGTTAGTAAAAAAACTGAAAGTTAAAATAGGATTGAGGTGTTGGTAAATGCTGCATCTTGTAGTTGTTGTAAATGTATTTTTAGGAATAATAAATCAAAATTGGAGTGGTTTAGGTTTTTTTGTAATGTTATGACTAGTGTTAAAATCTGGGCTTATACTAAGTCTATTAATGCATAGATATCTGGATTGAATAAAAAGAAGTTAGGAACCCCTCATGCCAGTCTTGCTTTGTGTTTTACTAATTTTGTATAGCTTCAGTTAAGAGAATTTAGTTGTAAAAGAAAAAGAAATAAAGAGTATAAACAATAGATAAAACATGAAATAATAATACTGTTTATAATATAAATTGCTTGTTTCTTTGTTATATTGGCAAATTGTAGTTTTTTTAGATTAATCATAATTTCTGCTATTATTTCTTTTTGTACTAGTGTTGGCTTTTTGTTGGTTGAGAACCATACTTCCAGATATTTGAAAAATGTTCTATTATTAATTGCAACTAACTGTTTATTATCGAAGATTATTGAGTTGTCTAAGTCTAATAAGTTTGTAATTAAAGTAAATTTAGATGGATTGACTTTTATGTTAGCAAATTTGTAAAAGGATAAGGCAGTATTTAGAATGCTAATAAGAGATGTTTTGTTCAGTACAATCTATAGCAAGTCATTCATGTATGCTATTACTGAGGTATGTATTTCCTTTGTATTTAAAGAGAGGATTCTACTAATAAAGCCTTGGTGTTCATTATATATTCTTGATATTAATAGATCATAATATATTTTCCAAAGAAAAGGTGAGATTGTTTCTTTTTAGTCAACTTCATCTTTTACATGATAGAGTGTAGTTAGACCTAATGTAGTAATTACTTTATTGGTTTGATTTGAGAGCAAGTATAATATTAGGTTTATAGCCTTATCTAGAATATATATTCTTTTGAGAGCTTTGCATAGTGTAGATATATGGATCGAGTCAAATGCTTTGGACATGTCTTGGGAAAGGATCCAAATTTCTTTTTTGTTTGTAGTTGCATCTTCCAAAATTTGGATAAGTTGTAAGATTGGTTGTAGTATTAATTAATATAAAAAGACTGCAAAATTATAAAGCAAGAGTACTTGATTGCAGATTAGAATATTAGTTAATCGATTTGTTATAATTTTTGTAAAAATCTTTCTAGTATAGTCTATTAGTGTGATAGGTTAAGTAGAATTAAGTTCATAGTTATAGCATTGTTTTTTTGAAATTGGCTAAACACTGGCTTGTAACTACTATCTGGAATAATCTCTTGTGTTAAGCAGCTGTTGAAAATATTTAAAAGATAGGAGAAAGCTGACAGAGGTAAGTGTTATAAAACTTCATTTGCAATTTCTGAAAGTTCAGTTGCCTTTCTTTTAGGTGCTGTTTTTATTGTTTGTTCCAATTCTGTTATAGTAATTGGAGAGAGAAAATTTTTGTAGATGTTGTTTTAAATATTATTAAGTAGTAGATATGTTGATTCCTAGTCCTTCCAGTTATTATCATCTGATGAATTATACTTGGTCCAGTTTTTAAAATGTAGTCATATTGCTTCTTTAATCTTTTTTTTGTTTGTAATTATTTTGTCTAGTAAGATAATTTTTTCAAAACTGATAGGTTCTGCTCTTCTTTTTAGAATGCTGTCTAGCATGCAGCTAGTGTTATCTTTGAAGTCTGAGTATCTACAATTTGTGAAGTATTTAATTCATTCACTTTGCTCTTGTCTTTTTTCAAAATTGTGTGTTTACCAAATTGTATATTTATATTGTTTTAGTTGTGTTATTAAGTTAACAAAAAAGAAGTCTAGTTGTGTTTATGTTATTAGTGGAATATTAACTTCTGCTAGAGTGGCTGCTCTTGATAAATAGTAATTAGCTTGAGTTAAGTTGTTTTGTTAATTATTAGAGAGAAAGTGTAGATATTTGTTGATATAATTTAGTGTAAAGTATAATTTGATTGCTTTTAATGAAAGTGCAAAGAAGGTTTTCAGAGCTGTAAAGGTATATGGAATATGGTTGTTTATTGTTTCTTTAATTTTCACTGACCAAAAGTTTCAGGTTTTGTTTATTTTTTCTTTGTTCATATTTGTTGAGAGAGTATTCTGTATATTGAAAATAGTGCTTAAAGAGTCTTTAAAGTTGTTTCAATCTTCTGATATTATTTTTCCAAATTGGTATATTTTTTTTTTCTTTTTATTGTTTCTGGGGTTTTTTTGTGAAAAAAAGTTGGTATGCCAGGTTGTATATAGAATACAATGGTCACTATCTAAAATATGTAAGACATCGATTAATGATGAAGGTTCAAAAGCTAGCAGTATGTCTAAGAAAGTTCAGAGGTTATCTATTTGACTGGAAGTAGTTGGGCCATGCCAAGTAGATATTTGAATATTATGAAAGGTTAAAAGACTGGTTAAGTTGGCTGTATTCATATTGGTAAATATTGATATATGTTTGTTTCTATATTGATTAGCATTAAAATCACCTAGTATGATTATATGCCAGTTTCTAGTTCTAGCTTCTGTAGTCCATATTAGCACTTGTGATTAAGTATGTTTGAAGAGAAATATATAGTTTAATGGAAGATATGTTGAAATGATGCAAGATTTGTTGTTATTAAGAAAGAAGAAGTCAATACAGATTGCTATTCCAAAAAGAGTATTAATTTTGTGAATATATAGTTGTAATTAATTACAAACTATTAAAGCAATTTCCAGACTAGTTTCTTATTGATTTGCTTTATATAATATAAAGTTTAAGGTGTAAATTTTATATAAGGAATTGGTTAATAATTTTAACATTATATCATTTAGTTTAGTTTCTGTAAAAAATATTATATGTAAGTTTAGTTCAGTATAATGTTTAATCCATGTTTGCATTTTTAGTATATTGTTAATACTTCTTATGTTATAAGTTGCTATGCTGATTTTTTCATTTAGGTTGAATTCAAGTAAAGTTGAGTCTTCTTCATTTTTTACAGCTTAGATATTATTATTATTATTAGTTGTTTATAATAGTGGGTTGTTCTGTATATTATTGTTGTTATTAATATCATTGTTAATATTTTTGTTCTTATTAGAACTGCACATAAACTAGTGCATCACTAAAAATATCCCAAGTTGGTTCTGGAAGTAGTAATAATTAGAGTAGATAGTTATATATGTTGTTGACTATAAAGTGTTCTCTAAGTTTGTCAAGAGTTAATTTAACTTGGTTTTGCTATGTGATTAGTAATGTAATATCTGTAGTTTCAATTTGTTTCTCTGTAAGTGCTTAGAAGATTTCTTTATATGATTATGACAAGTCTGGTTTTAAATCTGGTTTTGTTTGGTTATCAGATGCTTTTTGTATTCCTATTATGTTTTTTTTATTTATAATATTAATCCATGTGTTTGATAATTTATGAAAGAAGTATGTTTTTCTCAGCAGTCGAGTTGTGTTAACTAGTTGTTTAGGTGTTCTGATTGGTAAAATAATGTTATACTTTGTAATTTTTTTTGAATCTTCTGGTAGTCTGGATTTTTCTGTCAGATTAGCTATTATTATTTGTGGATCTAGTGGAATGCTAAATCTATATATTGGAATAATTTGTGAAATGAATTCTTTAGCTTTTTGATCATCAGTAATTAGATATTCAAACTTTGTTTTAGTTTTGATTTTGGTTATATTTGTAGATAATTTTGGTTTATATTTGATGTAGTCATTTGATATGACTTTAAAGGTGTAATGTTCTCTAAGCATTTTGATCATTTTTTCTATTGTCATTGATGGATCTTAAAAATTGAAAGGAAAGAAATGTCAGATTTTTTAGTTTAGTTTATGATATGTTGTAGGTAGGCTTGGTTTTGGGTTAGATAGTTTGAAATACATTTCTAAAATTCTATTAAAATTATAGAATTCTAATAGTTTTTGTTTGTATTTTCTAAGGTTTTGAAGTTCTTTTCTGTTTGTAATTAGAAATAAGTTTCTAATAGCAGGATCAAGATCTTTGAAATTATCTGAAGAAGGTTCTTTCATTTTAAAGTAGTCTTTTGGTAAGGTATTAAATTTATATATCTTATATAGAGCAATTACTGTTGATTTGGTTTTATATCTATATCTAATTAGCAGTCTATATGGAAGAAGTTGTTGTATTTCTTCTGATATTTCATCTGAATAGTTTGGCAGTACTGTCTGGGTGTTGTTTAGTGCTATTCATATAATTTTCTTTATGATTTGTAGGTCAAATACTGTTTCACTTCTTATAAATCCTTTTGCATATTTTATTATTTTGGCGATTGTGTTTTCTGGCATTGTATTGAAGTTACAATTTGTGATATAGTCAATAATAATCTTTTGTTCAGCTTAGTTTTAATGATCTTTTATGTTTGTGCATCAGTAATTATAATGTTGTTAATTAGTTTGTATTTTTCTATAGCACATTTAAATAATGCTTCGTAGTCTTCCTGATAGGTTGGTCATGTTGCTTTGTTTCTAGTAAATATGATAAAGAAAGCTGTATTTAGGTATTTGAATTTTGTATTAATTGCATTGGATATGTAAAGGCTTGTTAGTTTGTGTATCAATTTGTATTCGATAAGTTCTTCTATTTCTTCTTTTGTTTGTAGTAACTTAAGTATTTTGTTATAATTCCAGATTTCTATATTAAATGATTCAGTAATTTCACTTGCTAATTTATCTTGTATTGTATTAATCTATTGTATTTTTGTATTCTCATTATTGCTTTATCTTGTAATATTTTTGCTAATGGCCTGACTATATATAAGTTTATGTCTATATTTATTTGAATTATTATTAGAGATGGTTGCATGTAATTGGTTGTCCTATTGTATTTTCTCTATGTTTATATCTTTTCTATCTATATTAGTTTTATCTATTTGTATTTTTTGAATATCAGTTTTGTTTAAACTAAGGTCTTATGATTCTAGGATACTTGAGTTGTTGTTGACTAGTACACTGCTGTTTATGGTATTTGTTGTATTGCTATCATCTGTGCTAATCTGCATTTTGCTACTTTTATTGACTAAGTTTGTTGTTATAACTTTTAGTATAACTAATGATATCATTTTGGAATTCTTCAAGAGTAAGCTAAGTTGTCCACTTTTTGTACCAACAAGAATAGTGAGAGTAACAGTACATCTTCTTTTATTGTTACTAGTAGGAAACTGAGTTGTTTGTGTCTTTGTTATAGTTTTCCTAACTGCTGTTGTGTTGTGTATAATCATATTTATTAGGACTTTCTTAAAAGGATTGTGCAAATAAACTTTTCTTTGTAAGTTGAAAAAACTTTCTTAATGTTGCTGTTCTGATTTGCTACTTTTTTCTTCTTTATTTTGTATTATTTAACTTGTACTACTTCTGTTATTTTCTTGTTGTACATGAGTGCACATTTGTTTAAGGTTGTTTTATAATTATTTAGTATTAGTATCAGTCTTTATCTTATCTAGTTTTTATTTTATTATTATTTTTGTGATATACAGGAGAGAGTTTTTATTCTAGGTAATATTACCCAATATGATAAAATTTTTATTATAAGTAAATAGATTAAGATGTTAAAAATTAGATTAAAAAACTTTAGATATATATAAAATTTGATGCTAAAAAGTTTTACTTAGAAGTCAAAGCATGGTTTTTATAATAAAGTCTTGAATTATTTGAAAATTTTTTTTCTTCATTTTGTTTTGGTTACACAATATCTAGCAATTTGATTGGTTTTTATACAACTAGGTGATATCATCTAGAGTGAAAATTAGCAATAGTTTACATTTAATTATATAAAAAATATAGAAAAACATTTCTACATATAATGTAAAATAATTAAAATTGATTTAGTAATTCATAAGATATTTATATTTTAGATTTTGTAATTATATAGAATTTTCTTAATTAATGAGGAAAAAAAACTTTAAACTTTAGTAATTTGTACTATAATTACTATATAATAATACTAACATTCTTATGCGGATTGCAAATTAAGCACTTATTACGTACTTAATTTTGGTGACGATACTAGGTGGGTCATCTAAATTTAAATCTACTAATTATTCTTGAAGTAACATCTTTAAGAATCTTTTGCATAGTGAATATTGGCAGTGCTCTAAAACTACAAGCTTTTTCGCAATAGTTTTTTATTAGTAAGACGTTCTGTACTTTAAAGTACAGTCTGCCCTCCATACAGTCACTGTCCATAGAGTCACATCCTCTTTATAAGCACACAAATTTTTAGAATAAACTTATGTAAAACATAAAAAATTTGACCTTTATACAGACACAATTTATTATAAGCACAGAACTTCTTGGAACCGAGGGCGTGACTGTAGAGAGGTTCAACTGTATATAAATAAGTTACCTAGGCAATTGAATTATATCAGACAATCAGACAAACCTCTTCCTATTAACTCAAACAACGAAATCCTGGGCAACTATTAAATATACTAATCTAGTCAAAAGTTATATCTGATTAATTTGACCAGTTAAATGACTATATAATTATCAATTTCTAACAATTACTTTAATAAAATCAATTTTTATAATTAAAGAAAATACTCCAAAGTGAAATTCACATTATAAGTGGTTACGTTATCGATGTACAACATTATCGCTAACCCAAATAGTTATTTGACCCTATATAATTATCGTTATAGATTTGCATCCAAAAGGTAACATAACCAAAAATGCGAGTTTCGTCATTTGCGTACGTACGTATTCACAACTCAGGTTTCACATTGTCCAACGTATTAAGATTTAAAAAGGTGAATACTTTTGGCAAAGCATCATTGAACTTTAATAAACTTATAATAAAGGTTCAGGCATTGACCAATAATATCAAAATTCGAAGTATCGATTCGAATGTAGAGAAAAACGGTCATATAAAATGGGGGTTTAACGACAAAATAAAAGCATCTTTGTATGTATTAAATTTCTGCGTAACAAAACTTAACCAAAGTGAGAAAAATAATATTAATAAAAAGTGACATGAATTATATGTCACGATTCCCATGAGAATACGTATTTATTTTAATAATCATAATTCTGTCACAATGACTTGTTCTAAGTAACAATAAAAAGTCAATAAGAAAATAACAAAATGGAAGATAATCAATTAGATTTTACATCTTTACCAATATTGGATTATAGTCTTGTTCATAATTTTAAAAAAGATGAATTCTTATCTCAACTTCGTAAAGCACTTTTCCATGTTGGTTTTCTATATATCAAAAATCATCCAATTCCTAAGGTATTTATGGTAGAGTAACTTTTAAATGTTTTAAAAGTATAATAATTAATATATTCAAATAGGAACTTGTCACAAAAATTAAATCATATTCCACTCAATTGTTTGATCTTCCAACTTTCGAAAAATTACGAATTGAAATGTGTAACTCACCACATTTTCTTGGATACAGTAAATTAGCCGCAGAAAAAACTCAAGGTATAGATGATCAACGTGAACAATTTGATTTTGGAGCGGAAGTTCCTTGTACTTGGAAAGAAGGAGAACCTATATATAGAAGACTTAAAGGACCTAATCAATGGCCTGATGAGAAATATATTCCTGGTTTCAAAGAAACCTTATTGGAATATATTAAGAGAATGACTGATTTTTCTTTAGAATTTATACAACTAATAGCATCAAGTTTAGATCTCCCTCCTGACTCTTTAGATAAATTTCTTGATCCATATGATAAACAGATGAATCGGTTAAAGGTGGATATTTAACTTTAATAATTTGGAATTTTGAATTATATAAAGTAATAATGACAATGCATGGATGCTGTACATTACTGTAGATTGTTAAATACCCCTCACTAAATACATTAGCTTTAGATCCGGATGACATTGCACAAGGCGTTGGACCTCATAAAGATCCTTGGTTAACATTTCTTCTTCAAGTTAATGATGTATGGGGTTTACAAGTTCAAAACCATAAAGGTGATTGGATAGATGTTCCACCAACTGAAGGAACATTTGTTGTAAATATTGGGTTAGGAATTGAGGCTGTTACTAGAGGAGTAGCTGTGGCCACAACACATAGAGTCATCAATCCACCTCCGGGTTCAATTTCAAGAATAAGGTATACTTTATGTTTCTTATAAATTGGTTTAATTATATATTCAATACACAGTATTTTTTTTAAATAAAATTTATATTTGTTTTCTAATATTCCATTTTTAGTTTTTAATTATATACAATATTTTGTTTTTTTTTCGATTAAAAGTGTACCTTTCTTCCAAATGATATCTAATGATACAATGCTTGAACCATTGGAGGTTCCAGAAGATATAATTCAACAGGCACCAAGATCTGTTGTATCTGATGGTATGTTTTCCTATTATTATCATCATTACCTTTTAATAACCAACTAAACGTATATATAGTTAATACAATTTCATTTTCATTTCATTAGCTGATACAGTATATCATGAGCGTTTCTATAAAAATGTTGGTAATGCACAAATTTTAAATCGTCTTAGGTAAAGAAAAAGTCTAGAAATTTTAAAAGATTATGTTGAACATATATCGATATGATTTCATTTATTTTCTTTGTTTTTTTTTTTTTTTTATTTCAAGTTCACATCCTGATGTAGGTAAACGTCATTACCCTGAATTGTTTGCCGAATTAGAAAAACAAGAATTAGAAGTTTAACGTTATACAAATTTTTTAAGTTTGAGTAAATTATGAAATATTTATTTAAAGTGTAAAATAACGTGTTGAAATAGTGTCCCGAAAATAATATGCTTTTGATATAACTAAGGTTGACAAATGGTGTGCGTTTTTGAACGGAATGGAACAATGGTGCATTTTTCCTTACATATATTAAAAATATTTTTTTTTGTTTAAAAGAATTAAATACATACGTTATTACCGTAATAACGCCTGTTTGTAATTTTTATATACTGTAGTACGTTTTCGAAAATACAGAAATAACGCGCACAGGCATTGTTACGCGAAATATTATATATCAAAAGATAATAAACTCACGTGATAACTGTTGAAAAAATTCTTTCCAAAATTATCTTGACAAGTATGTAGTCAAATTCTATATGCCACTTGGGTGCATTCGAAATAACATGCAGGTGAATTATTTCGCGATTATATGATACCTGATAGATACGATACGACATTAAGAAATTGTATTCGAGAACATTTTTTATTTTTTTTTTATCAGAAAAAAAATGATATTTTTTTTCCTGCCAAATATATTAGAATGATACAAATAATGATTATAACAACTTTCTGTATTAAATGACATCTAAAAGTAATTAAGACTATGTATGGTCTAAAAAATCTTCAATTTATGATTGTAAATAAAAAGAATCGTTATTATAAAACAATTATTAAAACCTCAATACTAATTTAAAGTGAATACTATTAATTAATAATGTAACACATTTTAAAAGCTTATACATTATTTCTCGGACAGGTAATATGATTCGTTACCTAGAAACAACATTACATCTATCTATCTAAAATATATTTAAAGTAATAATAAGATCATTTCATATTATAACTTACTCATCAAATCATTTAATCTTATAGCTGGTGTTGGAGCAGGACCCAATTGCATATTACTCTTCCAAACATAAATATCATCAATTTTTTCATTCCCTTGTCTTAAGTTTAATAATTTTACATCTATATCATTATCATATTCAACTTTCTCTTCACCATCTACAAAATTTTCAATTAAATAAGTTTCTCCAACATTCTTAATCAATTCTTCAATCTCTCTTTCTTGAGCCTTGCTTTGATCGATTAAAAATTGTCTTAATAACGTTTCTAATTCTTGACCATCCACTATTTCTTTTGAAGATAAAAAATTTTCTAAATTTTCAATTGTTATTGTGGTTAAACCTTGAGTGGTTAAACATGAATAAAGATGTTTAATATCTATTGGTTTTGATTTTTTAATGTTTTTTTGTGATCGAAGGTGAACTGATAATTTTTTTTGTATTAATGAAGATGGATTAACTAATTGCTTATAAAATTCAAGTAGTTCAAGTTTTGTAATTGTACGTAATTCTGCCACGTCAATTTCAACTATTACGAAAATAAATTAGTATAATGAATTAGCATATATATATATATATATACGTTTGTAAAAGTGTAGAAATAAAATACCTTGATTAAAGTCATAATATCCAGAATCAATATGATTCCAATATCGCTGAGCTTCTTGATAAAGATTCTTTGGTTTTTCCAATTTTTTGGTGATAAGAGATTGAACTTGCCTTTGAAATTCTTCTTCCGGCATTTCCTCAATCAAAATCTATTTAAGCAAAAAAAAATTATATGTATAATATATTATATTTGTTTAAATTACTAGATTAATTACTGAACGTATAATAAATAAATAAATATTTATTTATTTAAATTTACCTGTAATGTGTTTAAAAAATCTTCAATTTTATTCTCAAGATAAACTGAATCTTTTTCACTTTGTATTATAATCCTTACACCCAATGAACTAGTCATTCTACGCAATCCACTAAAAACAATGTATCCTAAGAATAGAAAGATATATATAGATATGTATGTGTGTATGTATGTATGTATGTATGTATGTATGTAAAATAATATAATAAAAAACATCTTATTAAATTGTTAGTTCAAACAAACAAATAAACAAATAAATAATTACCTAATTGTTCTTTGGTTCGAAGTTGATCAAAACATGGTTCATGCATAATTTGTGCCAATAAACTTGATTTTGCTCTTAATCTTTTATTTACAACATTTCCTAGTTGAATATAATATTCTATCGCAGAATTAACATTATTTGGATCTAAAACTTCATGTTGATAAAAATATTTTTTCCCTTCTGGTAACATTATACTTCTACTACCGATTAACTCAGCTGGTAAAAGAGGTTTAGATTGTAAAGCATCTTCAACGATTTGTAATAATCTTAAAGCTTCATCTTTAAACATATTTCCATGAACTAATGATTCAACATGTAAATGACTAAATAATTCATGATAAAAAGTTTTGATATCTCGTTCTGTTATATCTTCTAATGCACTCAATTTTTCTTTATTTGTCCACATTTGATCTTGTGTTAAACATGAAAGATAATATGTAGCATGATTATGAGGAGGATCAAGAAAAGTATTTTTATATGCTCTTTGAAGTCGTTCTTTAACTTTTTCAAATCTACCCGGATAAATAGTAAATTTTAATTTCATTGCATCAACAATATCTTTTAAAAGTACATGAAGTTTATCATTATATCCCTTTATTGATAAAAGTATTCCTTCATGCTGTGTTCCAATGTTGTATCTTAAACCAGCAAGGTCAGCATTATAAGAATATTCAGTCAAGTTATCTTTTACTAATTCAGTGTAGAGCCTTTTAATATTAAATGTATTAAAACACTTTAATAATTTTGATTACATTTAAATCTTGCTTATTAATATATTAATAAATTAATCAACACAATTAACTCACCTGGTTTTTATGCAGTGCGATGGTGATGGTGCGTATGCTAAAGGACTAAATATTTAAATAAATTTAATTAAGATTTATTTCTAAAATAATGAAATTTAGAGAAACTTTTAAATGCACAAATAATGAAATGAAAAAACACTTGTTAATACCTCTTTAGTAAAAAATATGTGCTAACTTTTGGTACCCAAAATGTATCATCTTTTTTATGCCATAATCGAGAAAGTAATGTGCTTTTTATAATGTTTGGACATTTTTGTGGCTAAAAATATAAAGTAAACATTGTATTAAACATAATAAGAAATTTAAAGTTTTGACATATATGCAATAAAATTTATATTATACCGTAATAATTTCATGTTTATGCGTTTCAAATTTTGTTGGAATAAATTCATTAGGAGGAGGAATTTTTAACTCTGGATCAATTTCTTGATTTTTTAATTCCTATGAGTATATGTAAAAAATATGTTGTAAAATATATAAAGATAATCTATTTAAGGTCATTTGACAATATTATAAATATATAATAGTTTTAAGAGTAATACCTCGATAAATTCCTTGCTAAAAGGTTCAACTTTATATTCAGTTCCATACCACTTTTCTTTTTGATCCAGGCCAGTAAATGATGGACTAACCAAACTGAGAACAAAATTATCACACCCTAAACATTTTAATCCTTCAGCTATAAGTTCGGGATTATATTCTCGAATAAGATGTGACCCGCTTATGATACAGTCACGTGCTATTATTTAAATAAGAATAGTTGTTAAATTCGTTAAATTAATCAAAAATAAAAAAATTTTTAAACGTTACAATATGGTCTTTGCATAAGACTTGAAAGATTCGAGGAATATCCTGCTGGAGCAGATTTTTCTTTAAATCGAAATGAAATCTCTGCTAGAGATTGAACCTTTTATAACATAAAATATTGGAAATAAATATTATAATAAATCATAAAGATCTCGAAATAAAAGATCCGAAATACAAATGATAAATGAATTAATAAGAAATATATATATACTTCACGAAAGCACCATTCTTGAATACCGATTTGCCTCAACATTTTAATATATTGAAACACAACTTTTACTACTTCTTTATAATGATCTACCCCAGATTCTGTTAGGTCTACTGACACTTTAAAAAATTCAAATCCAACAGCTCCAGGAACAGAACCAGCTCTTAAATAATTTGCCCAACCTATAATACAAATATAATAGTTGTTATGCCAGATATGAAAATCATTTTTAAAATTATATTTTTCAATTAAATTAATTAAACTAATTAAATTAAGTTGAATTTGATTGTTTTACCTTTCTTTTTGAGAAGAGACAAAATAGAACCGTACCCTTCATGTGAAATTAAATGGGTTAAATACCTTCCTGGCTATTAATAATAGTGATTAACATTTTTTTAAAAAAAGAAAATACATAGATTATATAAATTTCGTACTTTTGAGGTATATAAGGGTGCCTGTTCTATGAAAGGAAATACTATATCTAACGAACGTATATCTTTAACTGGTTTCGCAAAAACTTGTTTCTAATTATTAAAAGAAAAGAATAAATCTTAAATTATGATTGAATTAATATAAAAGTTATAATAACTAAAGATTTTAACAAAATTTGAATATACCAATAATTCATTTTCGGTCAATGGATGACTTTCAAATGTAGGAACAGGAATGTGTTTATTATTAACAGCAGAAAATTTATCGACAACCCATGAAGTCATCAGATCCAAAGGATCTATAAAACCATAAATAAGTAAGAAAAAAAAATAAGAAAAAAAAGTAAGATTTTAAAATATTTTAAAAGTTTTTAAGAAAATTAATAAAAAATAATTACCTCTACCCAAAACGACCAATTTCATCAAGTTGGCAGAATAATATCTTTCATGAAATTTTAATAATTCATCTCTTATATCTAAACCTTTTTGACGTGGAATATCTCTTAAAGAGAACAAGTTTCCAGACCCAAAACGAGAATAAGGATGTTTTGGATTAGACAAAGATCTTTCCAGTTGATACAAACGCCATAAATCAGATTGACGGTTTTTTTTGTGTTCTATTGAACAATTAAATCTTACTAAAGTTAGTATTCATTATAACTAGAAACGTTTTTTTCGGAGTAAACATTTTTATAACTGACCCGAATCAACAGCGAGAATTTCCCTATCAGTGCAGCTAGGATCGAAAATCGGTGAAATGAAGAATTGCGAGAATCTAGGACAATGTATAATATAAGGGATGTGTTAAATAAAATTATTGATAAAATTGCAGAATTATAAAATTGTAATATAAGATTATGAGAATTAATAAATTATAATATAGAATTAATAGATAAAATATAAAATTATGAGAATTAATAAATTATAATATAAAATTACAGGAATTAATAAATTATAAAATTGCAAACACAAAAAAGAATAAAGATCACCTATCAAGAGCACCCTCCAAGAACTCATAACCAACTTCAAAATAATAATTTGTATTATCTAATCCAGTATAAGCATTGGAATGACCACCATGTTTTGATAAGAACTAGAAAAAAAAAAAGAATAAAGTTTAATATGCCAATGCATAACGTATAAAATAGAAAAGACTATGAAGGAAATTAGAACATTACGCTATTATATTCATTTTCTTTTGGATACTAAAATCAAGCATTGAAATAGATATAAACATTATATAATAATTAATATATTTAATAGACTTAATTAGAATTAATTAAACTTGGTTAGAATTTGTTAGGGATATTTTTAATACCTTTTTAGTACCCTATATTGAAAAAAAATATATACATTAATTATTGAGAAACAAGAAAGATGCATATGTTTGTAATATTATATATTATAATAATATGTATTACCATGAATAACAAATGCTCACAAAAATGAGCTAAACCTTGTAAATCGTCCTGGATATTGAAACACAATAAATAAATATACATAAAAATGTAAACCCACAAAAAATTTAAGTATATAATTTGAAGAAAATGTTACCGGATCTGAGAGATTTCCTACGTGAACATCCATTGAAGCACTACTTTTATCAGTAGTTGGATCATGAACTAGCAAAGCTTCCAATTCATTACTTAATCGGATTAATCGATAGTCTCTATCATCATTGTTAGACTTTTCAATGGGAGTTGCTAATACAGCATGCGAACGATCAGGAGAAAGCACAAAATTTGAAGGAAGGTTTGCAAAAGAAGTCATTGTTGCAAAGTTGGAAGAAGTGGAAGATAAATGAGGAATTCGAGATCTGACGCACGTGTTATAAAATAACGATCTGAACGGAGGTTTTAAAGTTAAAAGAAGCGACAGTTTTCTTTGTTGCATATAAAGAATTCTAAAAAATTATTTAAAAATGAGCAAAAAAAGAAGTAAAATGATATTGAACCTTTTAAGTATTAGAGCGAAAAAAAAAAGATATAACGATAACGATAATGTTATTACAAATATTAATTTGAAAAATCTTATTAATTGTTGATCACTTACTTTGGACAATAAGGCAAAGTTATATAGGAAAACCAACGATTCTTGGTAAAATAACTTGTAGTTAGTGAACTTGATCTAAAACATGACGTTGATTGATAGACAAACATTAAACTATCGCTATCAATCTGCAGAAAATCAATCAGATCGGCATATTTTTAGATTAGCGTTAGAGTATGTCGTACACGATCGAGAGGTACTTACGCATACGTACATGCTTTTAAAAAAAAAAAAACTTTTTAACGTTAAACATTTGATGCTTAATGATCAAATATATTAAAATTATATATATAGTTAATGTCATATAAAAGTAATTTCTTTTTTGTTTTAAATAACCGGGTTAAATTTATTTTTTAGACATTTTACACTGGTCACCAGAGGTGTTTAACATGGTATCGGTATAGTAAAATTTAGAGTTAAGAGTTGAAGTTAAGCTAGAATAATAAAGTTAGGAAAGGTTTTTTTGGATACAGAGTATTTTTGTTTAGAGCATTTACTCAGTTCTTAAGCGATATAGCAGCGTGATTTAGTAAAGCCCTTATTTACACAATTAAGCTGGATGACGGGGTATGTTTTAGAATTGTAATGATATGAAACCAAGAAATCGGCCTAATTCAATTGAATGCATATTGACTAAAGATTGTACCCGGCTACCGGATAACAGGGTAAGTTAATAATACCCGGTTAGAAACTTTCATTACCAGGTAGAAATTTTCGTTATCTGGGTAGAAATTTTCATTATCCGGATAGAAATTTCCATGACAGTACAATTAACATTAGTAAACTTTTTGAGCAAAAATTCTTTATTCAATTTTTAATAGTTTTTAATTTTAATTACAGTCAACAGTCAAACTATATCGTTATATTTCAATCTTAAGAACACAAAGTATTTATCACAACTAGGTTCTTGTAATATATATTTGAATTGATTAGTTTCGAATAACGCGTTGTTGCTCACTTTGCACTTTCCCAAAATGTTATTTCTCCGATTTTCTAATTCCGATATCCGTTTGTCCTGTTAGTCTGTCTTGTTAGTAAAATGGTATTTCAGAAGAATGGACTTCAAGAAGTTAACCTGTAACCGTTTAAACGTTGATCAAAAATTATAAAATTTTTTAAAAATATACTAGGTAAAAAAATTTTATTACAATTAATAAATAATATACATATAACGGGAACGAATGATATCGATATAAAAAATTACGAAACATTTCTTTTCCTTATACTTGCAAAGGAAATTTTACAAGTACACAAAATTTAAATGTAATAATACAAAAAGAAAAGAATTTGTCCTTTCTATTACATATAAATTAGAACACTAACCTTTATTGTATGCCACCGACCATAGAACCACAAATTTTTTCTTGAATAGTTAAATAAGGATTTCGAGTAAAAAATATATGTATCAATTAGAATAATACCCGGGCCTCTTTTAATTTTCTAAATCATGAATTCATGATGAACTCATGATGACCTCATGAACCCATGAATTATACTCGAGTTTTTTGATGAGGGGTATTTTAGCCCAAGGATCGGAATTGGATTTAGTTGACTAAAAAAGTAACTACTACGTATGTTTAGTTAATTATAATAATTAATCGTATACGTAATATGTTTAGCTAATTAGTTGACTAAACATAAATAGTCTATTAACCCGATCCCAATCCAAAAATTATACGTAACAGAGAGGTACGAATGTACGTAAGTATTGCGTTCAGTGGCGTACGTGCGTACGTGCATACGTACATGTACTATCAAACAAATTAAAAAAATGGTGATGATATACATATGTCGATATAATCAGAGTGACGTGTAATAAGTTTGAATTGCTAAAGAATGTCCGAAAAACAACCAAGAAAATCTAGAGAATAAAGAATATCTAAAGAATATCCAGAAATGCCAAAGAATATCTAAATAATACCAAAGAATATCTAAAGAATATCTAAAGAATATTTAAAAAATATCTAAAGAATATTCGATAAGAATGCCGGAAAACCATACCCGGTATCCGTTTGATGTTACACAAAAGCATAATAACAGTACATGTATAAATAAAATGACAGATTAGAAAAGTAATAATTTATTTTGAAGATTTTTGACAGTCATTACTAAACAAGATTACACTATGAAAAAGATTTGAGATGGAAAAATTATTATCAGAGATGAAAAGGATCGACATGTACGCACCCCGAAACGCTTTTAATCCGTAAGGTACGTACGTATATACATAAACCCGAAACACCACGAAACATCATAAACATACTACGAAACAAACCCGAAACAAATTTAATTAATTTCAAAAAAGCATCTTGATAAATAAATTATTTTTACTCGTGCCGTTTGTTTCGCGTACCTTGTTGATCTTTTCGTAAACAAAATATATGTTGTCAGAAATGAGCATGATAATTAAACACCATAGCGATCACACACTGTTGGTAATTGTTAATCACCAAATATCACCAAATAATGCACGTGTTTATTTAATTAATGAATTAATGCTAAATAACGTATGTACCAATGTACATATTAAATTAAACTATGTATCAGATAAAATATCTGGTAAATAACAGATTATATCGTAAATTTTTTTTATTACTTTAAGCATAAATACTTGTTCACGTGCTTCAACAATGCTATTTAATTTGATCTTTGATTCGTAGCTACCTTATTACTACGTAACTTTTTACTACGTAACTAAATGTATTACCATATTAGGTTATTTATTAAAAATTATTGAACCCCGTAAATTAATGCATAAAAGTAATTTGGAATAATCTTTTTGTTTGGATACAAAAATCGTAATGTCTTTCTTTAATGAATTATTCGTCGAATTATTTATTAAATTATTAATCCTAAGCATTTATCGCATCATTCGTCGCATCATTATGTAGGTCATGCAAACGAATAAAAACGTCCTCATTGTGATCAGGCCAATCTAAGTAAATCGGACTTTCATTAATAATTTCTATATAGCATATCATGAAACTTTTTTATGAACGTAACGGATTCACATGGGACATCTTATATTTCGTACGTTTAGCAAATAATAATAATAATAATAATAATAATAATAATTATTATTATTATTATTATTATTATTATACGTAATAATAAATAATAATCTTTTTATATATAAGATATATATATGATATATAATATATAAGATATATATCTTTATATATTAGTTTTACTTTTGTGTTATTAAAAAGTACTCTTGAAAAAAAAAACGAATCAGATAGGTAGATCTTGGATATGTCCTTTGTGTAGGAACTCCTTGATAAATGAAAAGATTTATAGCAAAGTTAAGTCGATATTTGGGGCCGCTACATGAAACATTCTCAAGTACACTTCGTTATTATAATGGAATGATCACTCTTTATCATCGAAACAAATGGAGAAAATCAATTCCTTCCAGCCCTGCGTTCGTAACCTTCTAAATCATTTAGCATTACATCGTGAATTATCTTGTTTTTGAGGTTTTTTGGAAATTTTTTACGCTTTTTTTGATTTTTTTCGACCTTTTTCGACTTTTTTCTTTCATTGTTGGCGGACATAATATCTAACTTTATATCTGTTCGGATTTGTTTTGATTATCCATTGTTCCAAAGAAATAAAAATGGGTGACAAAGATTTGCGTTCTTGTCCTATTTCGGAAACTGTGAAATTAAATAGTTGAAGATTATAATTGCATTCAATCTTGTATGGTAAAACCATTACTAATTCATATACACGGAGACAATTTATTCGTGTAACGTTACACAACGAGTTTTATTATTTCTTACTTAACTCTAGTATTATAAAAATTTGTTAAAGTAAATCTAACAAGTGACTTCCCATAACTTATATAAAGCCCCATTGCTCTCAGTTTTTGAGTCTTCATCCCCCATTTCTTTCACCTTGTCATTAATTGAAAGAACAAATTATATCCGTAGCTTCATAAAGTCTTGAGGCTATGGACGACAATTCTTCTTCCAGTTTCTCCCATTATTCGAAACACCCCTTACCAAATAATGACAAGGAGGCGGATCGCCTGCAAGCCGTACATTACCTCTTAAAGAACCTTTTTCAATCGAATTATATTGCTCCTGTTCAACCTATTCTCAAAAACAACAACGCGCAAGTGCTTGACGTTTGGTATACTTTATTATTATTTTTATCTCGTTTGATTTTTTTCTTTTTTTTTTTTTTTAATCTGATTAATTTTTTTTTTAATAGTTGTGGTTCTATCACTTGGATCTCGGAAATGGTAAGTTTTATATTTATCATAAATATATATATATATATATATGTTGGTGTTTTTTTTCTTTCGTTTGATTAATTTTTATTTCTTTTTTCCAAAACAAGGCTACCGAATTTCCTTTGTCCTCCTTCACTGGAACTCATATCTCGATGGACTGGCCACGTGGTAATTCGTGAAATTAATATTTATTTTATTTTATTTTATTTATATTTTTATTTATTTGTTTATTTATTTTTATATTTGATTTTATTAACATTAAATATTTAGATGTTCCATCTAATTGCAATTTTTCTCGTGTAAATATTCTTGAAGGATTGCCATTTCCAGTAAGTAAATCTATTTTCGTTTTTCATAATTCCCCGTTTTCATTTCTTTTTTTTTTTAAAAAAAAAAATTAATAATTATTCTTTGCATATCAATATAGGATAATTATTTCGATTATGTTCATTGTCGATGTGCTCTTGCAGGCTTCAGCATTAATGATTGGAATAGTAAAGTTATTCCTGAAATAGTAAGGGTATCGAAACCTGCCGCTTTCTTTGAACATTGCGAACTTGACGCTCATAACGTAAATGCTGGCCCTATCACGAAGAAAATTACCAACGCAGGTATATCCTGTAAAAAAAAAATTCTTTTTTTTTCCCTCCTAATTTTCTTTTAATTTCCTTTTAATTTTATTTTAATTTTATTTTAATTTTTCTTTTAATCTTCTTTTCTATTTTCTATTTAGAAATATCTCTTGGCTCCTCTCGTGGTGTCGATAGTACAATTTTCGATAAAATAGGTGATTTTCTTTTAGCTAATACAGAACTAACCAATATAAATCAACAACAAAAATACTGCCCTCTTGGTACTTGGGGTGGTGAATCCGGTAAAATGGTTAGTAATCTTAATCTTTATATTTTGTTTCATAACGTTTTTTATCATGTCAATAAAATTATTAATTTAATGTATGTATATATATATGTATGTATGTAGAACGTTGAGATCTTTCGTAATTCTTGTTTAGCGGCTCGATCGCAAATGGCTGAATTCATGAACATATCTTCTCAAGAATTTGAAGATATGATTAATGATTGTATAAAAGAGGCCGAAATCTTTCGTACTTATTCGAAAATACATCTTATTTATGCTCAAAAGATTGTTCCATCAATCACCGTGTAACTTTTATCAATTTATTTTTCGTTATAATTTTGTGTTATAATTTTTGTGTTATAATTTTGCGTTATAATTTTGTGTTATAATTTTGTGTTATAATTTTGTGTTATAATTTTGTGTTATAATGTCGCGTAACTTCGTATGTCGTTCTTCGATCGTATTTCTTATATTACACTTCTCGTATCACTCTTCTTCTCGTATCACCCTTCTCATGTCATACTTTTCATGTCGTTTTTTTTTTATATCGAATCTCGTATATCTTTTTTTTAAGTTATTTTATGAAAATATGGTTCTAGAACCAAATTATGCCTTATATTTGTATAGTCGTTTTTTGTTAAAAAAAAAGAGTGAGGAAAGCAAAAAAGCAAAAGGATATGAATTACATCGAATATGTATAAGCAAATGGCAATTAAATAAATATACTTTTTGTTTACTGGCTACTAAAATAACAAATAATATCTCATACAATTTTTCATATTATTGCCCGATTATATATAGTATATATCTATATATATACTTATTCAATATCATGATAATATCAAAGACGCGTTAAACGTCATACATAACGCGTCTCTTTGATCTAAAATAAAATATTTTATACTAACCGTGATCGGCACTTTCGTATAGGTCTGCAAATGGAAATTATCACAATTTAGGATTAACCTTTATTGTCTTTTATAAATTGATAATAATGATGATAATGTACTGTATATGCATTGTAAAATATATAATTTAAAATTTCATTACATATAAAATAATTTAAATTTTCATATAAAATAATAATGGTGTTTATCAAAACCAATTTTTTTGTATCATGAAACCTCCGATTATTCAATAACATACCCGTATTCTACCGTAAATAAGCACCACACCCTCAACCCCATTTTTTTAAATGCCAGATTAGCGGAAATAACTTGGCT
>CAJVQA010000555.1:0-32733 GCA_910591915.1 Cetraspora pellucida
GACCAAGGTAGGGATAAAAAATAGAAAAAGAATTTTTACAAGAGAGTAAAAATTAAATTTGACTGTAATTTAGTCAAAATTTGGTCAAAATCTTCGTCTAGGGCTTGTTTTGACCACAAAAGTGTACTCTACACTTTTACTTACAAGTATAAAATATGTTGTGACAAGAACTTTTGTGTAATAAATGAAATTGTAAATTCTGAAGACCAAAGGCCGTCAGTACGTTTTTCTCAACGAGTTTAAATCTTAAAGACTTGAAACTTTCAGTATAAATGTAAAATTTAGTACTGAACAAGTTTACTTAAGAGCCAAAAGTAAGTTAATATAGTAAAATAATTAGTTATAAACGTTTTTGTACGAACGAATTTTTAGTTAAGATTTGTGTAAAGGATTTGCAGAAAGAGTTCCTCATCATTTTCAGTAGTCATAGTTGAAAACACAAATATGAATAAGATTATAGAATTTTAGCAAATTAAAAAAGAAGCATTTGAGGAAAGACAACTAAAACAGCCTTCTTATCTAATAGAAATTAAAGCAAAAAAGATAAAGAAAAAGAAGATAATATAATAGTTTTAGAGAATAATTAACTTGAAGAAAAGTGAAAACAAAAAACCAAAAAAGAACTTAAAATAATATGTCATAATATTAACAGACTGAAGGCTAAAAGATGAAAGTTAGAAAATCTGACTGAGTAGGTAAAAAAAGAAATAATAATTCTAAATATAGTAGTGATGAATATGACTAAAAGAGAAGAAAGGTTTCTATTACATAGTCTAAACACATAGTATAAAGAGTTTTGAACTAATATAGCACAAGACAAGAAAAAAGGATTAGGTGTGATAATACTAATAAATAAGAAATATAAAAGCATATAGAAGCTATAAAAAGAAGCAGTAAATATATAATAAAAGTATGAATGTACTTTAAACAATTAAAGCTAATCATAATAAGAATAAATATATCAGAATAATAAGTCAATTAGCAGAAACATATAGCAACAAGTAGTAAAACTAATCTTAAAGAAGAAAAGGCATATGCAAAGAATAATACTTGAAGATTTTAATAATACAATAGACAATATATTAGATAGACAACATTTACAAACAACAAGTTACAAAAAGTTACTAATATTTAGCTGGCTTAAAAAGCAAGAGTTTGCAAATATATACAAAAGCCTTTAATTAACAGAAAAAGCATATATATGATTAAATAAAAACACTGCAACAAGAATAGACTATATATAAATATCAGAAGTGTTTGCATCAGATTTACAGAAAACAAAAATAGAAGAGGCAAAAAACTGACAGATAGTAACCACAAAGTAGTAACTACAGAAATATAACTAAAATATGCAATTGCAAATAATAGCAAAGCAAAAATTAAATGTAAAAATCAAACAAGAACAGTATATTTATATGATAAAGTGAAGCAAAAAGATTGGAAAGAGTATGTAACAGAACTACAGAAACAGCTAGAATAAAAAAAAGCAATAAAACAACTGTTAGAAGATAATTTTAATACTAATTGCAATATGAATGCAATAAGTAATATATAAGGAACAATAAACATGCTATATTTGAAACAGCAAACAAACATATTCTGAAAAAAAAAAGTTTTTAATACAAAAATAAACAAAATACAAAGTTAAAGAAAACAACAGTAGTATAAGTACATTGTAAAGCAGCAATAAATAATCAATAAAGCAAAAAAAAAGAAGAACCAAATAGCAGAAGAAAAAAAAAAAAAAAACAAACAGAAAACTCAAAGCAATAGGAAGGAAAATAGGTGTAGTGTTATCAAAACTGTACAGATGGTGGTCAGAGATAGAAGATATTAAAGGCTGACAAAGAATACTTAAAGAAAAGAGAAAAGAAGAATAAAAACAGCTGCAAAAAAAGCAGATTCAAGAAAATATAAACAAAAGATTGAAATAATTAAAACAGATCAAAGCAAAATAATTGTAAGCCTGCTAAATAAGCCATACAAGAAGATATTTCTTAACAAATTCATAATATAAGAAGAAAAAAAAGAAGAACTAATAATGAAGCCAAACACAGTTAAAGCAAACCTAGAAGAACAATATAAAAATCAGTTTAGAAAAAGAAAAATCAAGTTTAAAGAAATGTTAGAAGAATAAAAAGAGATATATAAGTCAAGAAGTTAAATTAATAATGTATAATATAATGAAGTAAAAAAGAAAGTAAATGAGAAGAAATGAAATGAAATACTGAGAAAACTCAAAACAGGCACAGTCTTAGAAATATTTAGTATAAGCTACATGTTAATCAAATGTGCAAATAAAAAAATACAGAAAATCTTCAGAATGTTTGCAGACCTTATATTAGAAAAGAGAAAAATATCAAGTAAATAGAAGATAGACTTTTAGAAAAGTGGTTACCAAAGTAATAATAAAAAGATTAGACAAAGTATTCATAGAAAGACAGATACTCAAAAAGCTAAATTACACAGATCTGCTAGGCAATTCAACAGAACAACTAATACATATTTTAAATATATTAATGAAAGAACCTTAAAAGAAAAATAAAAAATTATGGATACTGTTGCAAGCATGAAGAAAGCATTTGACTCAGTCCCATTAGAGAGCCTAGAATTGGCACTCAAAAGAGTTAAAATACCACAGAAAATAAAGAAATACATAATGAATCTTTTCTCCAAAAGACAACTAAAAGTTATTATAGTATATGGCCTAACAGAAGAAATAACAGCAAAAAATAGAATAGATTAAGGTAAAGTAATTTTATCCCTAATATGGTAGCTCTTTTATGACCCATTACTAAAAAGGATTCAAGAAGATGAAGCATTTAGCTATATAGTAGAACAGAAAATAAAAGAAAGAACATATAGCAAGACTATTACAAGTTATAGATAAGCTGCAATAGCATATGCAAATGATACTATATAGATTACAAATAGTAAAAAGCAACTATTAAAAATCTTAGAAATTGCAGAAAAATTCTTCAAAGCCAATAATATTAAAATAAATAAATTTAAGTCAAAACTTATAATAATAAACATTAAGCTTAAAAAGAAAAAAAAAGAGATTTTCTTTGTACAAAGCAAGATAAAAGAAGAACCAAAAAACAGAATAGTAAGATCAATAAAAATTTGGCTAAATATTAGAATAAAAAAGTTATTAGTTAAAAAAAATAGCAAAAGGAATAGTTAGTCAAATAGTCAAGAACCTCAGATACAAAAAAATAACAATAAGCCAAATTGCATATATAAACAATATAGTAATTATTTCAAAATTGGAATATTTGTTACAATTAATGAAAATAACAGAAAAGATGTTAACAAAATACATTAACATCTAATATATTTAGCAAAACACAAATGCAAAATAATGTGTATAGCAAATAATTGCAAAATAAAATACAAAGACTCTAGCAACTGCAAATCTTAGAGCAAAAAATAACAGCATAACAAATAAGCAGCATATTCTTCAAACTGAACAAAAAAGATGGCTTAGATAAACTAACAAGACTTAGAATAACACAAGATTGCCAAACTGCAGGCTTAATAAAAAATATATGAGATATAAAAACAGGATCAGAGAAGAAAAAATATTAGAAGAGCAATCTAGCATGTCAAACAATAACTAAAGCAAAGATATAAATATAAGCATAAAAACAAGAGAATGCTTATAAAAAGTGTATATATATAGAAACAAAATAAAAAATATAATACAAGCAAAAATATAAAAAGTAAGTAATACCAAAGCAAATAGCTAAGATTAATCTATTTAAATCAGCTGATAGATATAAAAGACAAAAAGCTGATTATATTAAGATAGCTTAAAAGTCTTTAAGGAAGGTTATATAAAGAAAAAAATCAAAATAGTTTAGTAAATTTGAGAAAAAAATGCTAATAATATAAGCAAACAAAGAAGTACATAATCAATACAAAGTAAACAATTATAATATATAAGTACTAAAGATCACATGAACAAAAATATCAGAAAACAAAAGAAGGAAAAAATAAATCATATATGAATCAAAGAAAAATTAACAATTAGGCAAAATAGATAAAAAAAAAAGTTTTAATCAAGTATTGGCTAATGCACAAGAAAAAAAAGAAAACATTTACAAAAATAAGTAAATGCAAAGATTGTGAAAGCACACAAACATAGATGATTGATAGATATGAAAAGTGAATTCAACAAGATTACAATATAAAAGCTATTTCAGAATCAATAATAGAAAAAAACAACAACAGAATTAATGTGACAATAGATTAACTAAAAGAAAATAGAACAATAAAGAAATGGAAATATAAGAAAAGAGAATTAGTTAAACTCAAACAAGTAGAAGAATTAGAAATAGAAATAATAAAAAAACAAGAATTAGATAATATGTTTATAGAATAATTAATAGAAATTATTATAAGAAACAAACAAAGAAACAAAAAAAGATATTTTTTATATAAATAAGAACTATATAAAAAAGATAAAAAAATAGTATAGAAAAAATAAATATCAGATATGTACAAGTAGAAAAGAAGCCAACTAATTAGAAGAAAAAGTGGTACTAGGCCTAGAGGAATAGCTATCAGCAACATTAGCAGAGCTAGTAGCAATAAGAACAGTAATTCTAACAGTATCTGAGGAAAAATATAAAAATTTATACAGATAGCAATGTAGCAATAAGAAATATTAGCAAAGCATTACAAAGTACAAGAGATGAAAAAATCCTAAAAAAGAAAATTGCAATGTAAATATTAAACATTACCAAGTTAGTTAAAAGAAAAACACTAAACTAGAATTAATTAAAGTCAAAAGTTATAGTAAAGACAGATGAAATAACAGAGCAGTTCTTTTAGCAAAAAAGAGTGCAAGCTGTAAGGAAGTAGTTTAGAGAAAAAATCTTAAATATGAAGAAATAGAATATCAACTAGAATGGAAAAATAAAAGGATAGATATACTTGCAAGACTTTTCTGCAAGATAATGGCAAATACCAGAATAGAAGCTAATTGGAAAGACACAAACTAATCAGAATTTAAGAATCAGAAACAGAATATGCACTTTATAACTAGTCAAGTTTCTGAAAGAAGATGAGAAGAACAAAAGGAGTACATTGTACCTCAAGAAAACTAAGTATAAGAAGAGCCACAATGATCAAATATGTAATAAATAGCCTACTAATACTAGTAGAGCTAAATAAAAAAAAACCAGAAGTATACACAACAACAAAATGTCAAGTTTATCAAAAGGGCAAATATGAAATCTATGAACATTTAGCAAGCTGTAGTGAACAAAAAAGTTTGTAAAAACAAATACAAAATGTTTTAATAACAATAATATAAAATAGGGTCAAAGAAGAGAAAAAAACTAGAATTCTAACACAAATATTATATAAAACACTATTTGAAGAAACAGAAGCAGAAAAAGTTATGAATAAAAAGATACTAATAAAAGAACTAACTACAATAGAAGTAAGAAAAAGACTTGATATGCTGCTAAGTAAGTAATCAGTAAAGAAATGTCTTAATATAGTAACAAAAACAATATGGAATACCTTCTATAATCAAATATAGAGAGTCTGATGCAAAAAGATACAAAAGTAAAAAAAGAAATTAATATAATAAGTAAAATGAAAAAAGATATTTGGCCAGAAGAAAACTTAACAAAAAGAAAAGACAAGATAATAAATGAAAAAAAAATGAAAAAAAAATAAAGAAGAAATAGAAAAAACAAAGCAAAAGAAAAAAGAAGGAGAAAAACCCTTTTGGTATAGCTTTAAGTAGTTAGATGAGCAGTCTATCTCTAACTAATATAGTGTAGCAGATTGTACTTAGATACTATTAGGGTAACTAAGTAATGCTAGACTTAGATATTGGGAAATTTTATGTAATTATATATGTATTTAGTTTCAAAAATTTTAATAAAGTACTAGCATAACTGCTTAATACAAAAAAAAAAATTTAAATAAATTTATTCTAATTTTGTAATTGTAATTTGAATTATTGAATATATATCTAAAAAATTAAACAATTTGATTTGAAATATTTTGCTTAATTTTGTAAATTCAAAAAGAATATTTTAGAGAAAATAAAAAAAGCTAATATTTACTAATTGCAAAGATCTGAATATAAATTAAAAATTAAAGATTAATTTTTTTGACTTTTTAAATCTGTCATAGTATGAAAAAATATATCAAAAAAGTTTTTATTAATAAACAAAAATTATTAATTGCTTCATAAAAAAAAAGTCATTATATATCAAAAATTTAAAAAATTTTTAAAACTTACAAATTAAAAGGTTCTTAATATTTAGTTAAAATTCAAGTCTATTTACTAGAATGTTTAAAAAATATATATATTTGTTTTAATAATGATTTAATATACTTACAAAACTTTACTTGTTTTTTAGCAACTTCACAAGTTAATAAGACTAAATAAGCAATGCAATATATAGTAAATATATATGAATTTATTTGAAACATTTATGTAACAATTTTAGTAAGACTGAGAGTGTGGCAACTTAGTGAAGTAAATAAGTTGTCATACCTTTGAGTGGTAGGTTGTGAGTTCAAAACCAACTGACAGTGAAATTTAAATAATCATCTATGTAATATATAGACAGTATTACAGTGATGGCATTCTGTCGATCAGTTGGGATAGAATACCTGTAACTGGTTGCACTAGCATGACTGACAGGTCTGGGGCATTTGTATAACTCATTACACAAAGGAATGCAAACTGGTACTAGGTGGTGCAAACCTAAATGGGCTATATAAATCTATAGAACTGAGAAGCTGGAGCCTATTTGGAAATTCTGAGCAGAGAAGTAACACAAATCTTTGATGATATTACTATAAAGGCTATACCTAGGAAATGGATACCAATGTGAAGGATTTGGGCAGACAAGAACTGTGAGTAAGGGGTATCACCAACCAGGCCACCAGATTTCAGACTGAAGTAAAAGAATATTGAGCTAGTCTCAATATACCAAGGACAGGTCACAGTTCTTCTAGGCTATCTGAATTGGGAGTTTGAGTTCAAAGCAGGGGTATACTAAAAGTAATAGGAATATGCTGTGAAGTCAGTACTGGGGTCTGAGTAAACTCTGTATAGATAACCCATATTAGTGTTCTAAAAGTGGTTAGATAGTTAACAATAAGAGGCTTTCTGCATCTTACTGGCAGGGAAAGTACTCTGAAATGTGTAACAGCCTGGAAACCAGTACAAAAAGATTAGGTAACCATACTGCTCAGACAGTATATCAGGTAGATATATATGGAGGGTAAGCTGGGGATTTCAATATAATAGGGTAGATGATTAGAGGGTTTAAATGAATAATCTCCTAGTAGGTTATAGGTATAACATCTAGTGTAAAACCTTAAGGCAAACTACTTAAATAGGCATTCAAAAGTTGCATGTGTGACTAGCTGTACTCTCATCTCTGTAAAAATAGTTGTAATAGCTAACCTAATATAAAGTTAATAAAGTATTGCCACAAGTATGATCTTTAACAAAAAAAAAATTTCAGTAAAACTTTTCTGCATAAAACTTGTACTATCAGATGCAAATTCAAAAATTTTATATTATATTTCTGTTTAATTAAATTAAATAATTAGAATATTATAATTAACACAAAAAAAAACTTTTATAAACTTTCTCTACTGATCACTTGTATACAAAATTGTAGAAAGCATTTTAGAAGTTTATCAGAAATGACTGCTGAAACTAACTTTACAGATCTAACAAAAAAGATAAAGCTTGTAAAGAAGATATAACAAAGAGAAAAATGAAAAATTAGAAAACCTGATAAAGAAGATAGAAAGAAAAACATTTCAATTGACACTTTGAAAAGAAAAATTTTGAGAAATTCTTTGTAACTTGGAAATGCAGATCTGTAGATTACAACAACACATGAATAGACAAACAAAACAAACATGTGCATTGAAGAATGTGCAAACAAGCCCAATTTGGATAATGTTGGACATAAAGTATAGAAAGCTCTAAAACAACAAGCAACAAATAAGAGCTAATAATAACTAGACTACATATAAGTAGCACATAAAATTAGAAAAAAAGTCTAATGACAACATACATTAGAAGAGCATATTGGTCAGTAAATAACATATACAAAAAGGTGTTTTTTAATCAAGCTAGTAGAATATCAGTAACACCAGACAGAGAAGATGAAATTATGGCCATGCTAACAGAACAAGATGCATTAGAGGTTGCTTTGTTATGTATAACTAGAGAAATAATCAATAAAGCAGAAAATAAGCAGTCAGAAAAAAGAATTAATGTCATCAAACAAAACAAAAATAATATAATACAAGAATTTATAACAAGACACATGCAAGACAAAAGAAAAGAAATTCAACAACATTTGACAAATTTGAATCAAAAACAAGAAGTATACAAAATGCCACAGGAAAGAAAAACAGAAATTAAAAAAATGGTTAAAAAAGAAGTACAGAATAATGCAAAAAGCATATAAAGAGAAGTAAGCATAAAGGTAAGTCAGATAAACAATAATCAAGAAAAAGAAAATTCATCTAGCCAAAGAAATACAGAAAAACAAAAAGAGGAGCAAGAACAAGAAGACATTGAACTAGAAATCAAAAAAGAAATTGATATAGTAGGAGAATCTCTTAAAAAAAGCATATGAGCTCTAAGCAAGAGAAATTATAACCAGAACAACAGCCTACTCACAAATATACAAGTATACAATGTGCCAGAAAAAACAAAGAAGAATGCATGAAATTTATTAGATAGTCTTTAAGAAATAACATATATGTTAAAGATGTTAAAGAAGTCTTTAAAATAAGAAACCTATAGGTAGAAGTTGACTTTGACTGTGAGTATAGCAGAAATAAGGCAATACAAGAATTAGCATAAAGGAGAATGACTGGTATAGAATAATATCAGAAGAAAAAAAAAACCACTATAAAGAAACAGATGCAATATAAAAAGAGAAGTCAAATAAGAAATAGCAGCAAATTAAGAACTAAAGAAGAAGAACTTGAATGAAAAGGAAATGAAATCAAGATAAACAAAAACAAACATAAAACAAATAAAGAATCAGAAAACACAAGTTATCTAACAATTTGGGACTTATCTGCAGATATAAACAAAAGAGAATTGAAATACATCTGTAAAAGATTTAAAAAAGCCCTTATAGTAAGAATTAAGAAATCAAAATATAAAGCATTAGCAGTAGTCAAAATAGAGAAAACATATGAAGATATCTCATAGGCTATACCAGTAAATAATAATAAACTAGTATGAGTAACCAAAGGAATAGAAGACCATAAAGTAAGAGAAAGACAAAGAAAATATACAGCAAAACTAACAGAATTATTAGAAAATGCCTCAGAAGTTCTGCTACTATGAAGTTTAAAGAACAAAGAGGTTAAAACAGTTTACATCTTACAAAATAGAAATAAAAACCAAAAAAGAACAGCAATAGTCATGTTTGCAACAGAAAGAGACATAAGAGTGCCCAAACAAAACCAATTATATATAACAACTTTCAAGTTTATTAGATAAATAAAAAGAAAAAAAAGACAAGAAAAAGAGAAAGTTTTGAAATAAAGAAAGAAAGAAGCTGAGACAGACCAGCTATATTTCATATACAGAAGAGAATAAAAGCAGCAAAGAAAGACAAAGAAATAGAGTCTATACAAAAAAATACAGAAACAAAAATAGTGTAAGCCAGAAGAATATTTTACTAAATGAAAGAAGATCTTAAAAATGAAATAAAGGAAACTATACAAAAGATACAAAAATGAGAAAAGAAGAAGTAGAGGACTTTAAGGGAAAACCAAAAGAATTCAAAATATATAAACAAGAAAGAGAACCACACATAGAGAACTTTTTAAAACAAATTTGAAAAAGATTAAAAAGATTAGAAGAGACAAAAGATACAGCTAAAGTGGGTCTAGTTAATTACTTCTAAGAGCACTCTAGTTGTACTTATGAATATAGATGAGAAGATCAGAGATTTTTTATATGATAAAAGAAGGATATTTAAAGAAAGAAATAAAGAAAAATCTTCTAATTTAAAAGAAATAAAGAGAAAAAAGAGAAAAAAAATGCAAAAAATACAAATACAAAATACAAGCAGTTAAAAAAAAAGTGGAAAAAAGAAAAAAAGAAATAAAAATTGCATGTTACAATGTTAATGGACTCAAGACCAGAGGTTGAAAATTTGAAAACCTGCTAGGCTGGGCAGAGAAAGAAGAAATAGCATTTTTGAGAATTACAGAAATAAACATTACAGAAAAGAAGTAAAAATCTTGTTGCACAACCTTAATATAAAATTTAAAGAGTACTGTGCAAGTGCAGTACCAGACAAGAAAAAAGAATCAGATATTGGGATTTTAATAGAAAAAATTTGGAAAAAACATGTTGAAGCAATTAAAAGACTTAGCAAATATATAATAAAAATAAAGCTATACTTCAAACAACTAGTACTGATATTGACAAAGATGTACATTTCACCAAATAATAAGGCAATCAGTAAGAAAATACAGCAAAAAATTATGAAGATAGTAACAAATAAGAAAAAGCATACAGAAGTAATCATACTTGGAGATTTCAATCACACAGTTGACAACATATTAGACAGACTGTACCTACAAACAACAAAATATAAAAAATTGCCAATTTTCAATTGACTCAAGAAGTAGGAATTTATAGACTCTTTCAGAAACCTACATCCAACAGAAAGAGTTTACATATGACAAGAATTGATGATATCTGATTATTAGAATAATTGCAGCTGATCTTCAAGAAGACAGAATAGAGGAAGCAGAAGGTATAATAGGCAGTAACTATAAGATATTAACAACAGTTATATATGTAGAACATGTAATTGTAAACTAGAATTGTGCAGAAATCAAACACAAAGACCAAATAAGAACAATATATTTATATAAAAAAGCAAAGCAAGAAGACTGAGAAGAATATGCTAAAGAGCTTCAAGTACAATTAGAGTGAAAAAAGGTGCTGAAACAGTTAGAAGAAGATAGAAAAAGAAATATGTTCAGTACAGATATGCTAGATCATATGTGGAATGCAATAGAAGAAGCTATAATAGAAGTAATGAATAAAAAAATTTCAAAAAAGAAGATATTCAACACAAAAGCAAACAGAAAACATCACTAAAAGAAACTACAACAGTACAGGTACATAATTGAACTAAGCAAATAATTAAAAAAACAAAAATAAGAAGAAACCAAAAGATAGAGAAAGAGGGAAAAGAAGAGATAAACAAGAAACTTATAGATATTGGTAAAGAAATAGGAGTAGTGTTACCAAAGATACACAAACAATGATCAAAAGCTTGGATAGATAATATAAAAGGTTGGCAAAGAATTTTGAAAGACAGAAGAAAAGAAAAGTAAAAATGAGTCCAAAGAAAACAGATAGAAAAAAATATAAATAGAAGATGTGAGATAATAAAAACTGATCAAGAATAAATAATTGCTAGCCTCCTAAACAAATTATACAAAAGATAGTTCTGAACAGATTTATAATCCAAAGTGAAGATGAAACTAGTTTAAGAATAAAACCTAGAGCTGTTTTAGATAGTATGCCAAAACATTTTAGAAATCAATTTAGAAAGCAAAAAAACCAAATTAGAAGAGATGTTGGAGGAATAGATAGAAATATACAACCAAAAAAAGTGAATTAAGAAGTCCTGGTATGAAAAGTTTGAAGAAAAAATAGAAGAAGAAGAATGGAAAGACACTTTAAGAGAACTCAAAGCCAATATAGCTTTAGGAATTTTAGGTATAATCTATACTTTAATAAAATAAGCAGAAAAAAAATCACAGAAGATCTTCAAAGCCTTCATAAATCTGGTTCTAGAAACAGAAGAAATGTTAAAAAAGTGAAAAATAACACAAGTTTATCCAATCCTAAAAGATATAGACTAGAAATCTAACTTGAATAATATTAGACCAATAGCATTAATTGAGACCTTTAGAAAGTTAGTCACAAAGGTGATAACAAAAAGGCTAGCCAAAATATTTACAGAAAGAAAAATACTCAAAGGACCAAATTATGCAAGCTTGTCTGGCAACTCAACAGAGCAACCAATACATATGCTAAATATAATAATAAAAGTAGCACAAGAGAAAAATAAAGAAACATGAATACTTTTACAAAACATGAAAAAGGCATTTGACTTAGTCCTACTAGAAAGCTTAGAGTGAGTTCTTAGAAGAGTTAAAGTACTATAATAAGCAAAAAAATATATTATCAACCTTTTTTGTAAAAATTAACTTAAGGTAATTACAACTTATAGTCTAACAAAAAAAATAACAACAGAAGATAGTATAGATCAAAGAGAGATAATTTCTTCACTAGTCTGGTAGCTTTTCTATAATTCACTATTGGAAAGAATTTAAGAAGATAAATCACTAGACTATATAGTAGAGTAAAAAATACCAAAAAATACAGACATTAATTGTATCACAAAATATAGGCAAGCAGTAATTGTTTATGCAGATAATATTACATGGATTGCAAATAACAAAGACCAACTGCTAAGAATTTTTGAAATTATAGAGAAGTTCTTCAAAGTGAATAATATTGAAATAAATGAAGCAAAGTTAAAGCTCATAGTAATGAACTCTAGACTAAAAAAGGAAAATAAAAGAATTATATTTAAACTGAATAGAATAATAGAAGAACCAAAAAACAAAATTGTAAGATCATTAGAAATCTGGTTAAACAGCAGAATAAGAGAATTACTAGTCTGCAAAAAAGCAAAAAGAATAGTTAGCCAAACAGTTAAAGACCTCAGATACAAAAAAATAACAATAAGCCAGATCATATATATAAATAATACAGTAATAATTTCAAAATTAGGATATCATTTAAAGTTAACAAAAATGTCAGAAAAAATGATTAACAAGATTCATTAGCTGATAATATGTTTGGCAAAACATAAGTGCAATATGATGAAAACAACAAATAACTACATAATTGAGTATAAAGATCTGAGAAACTGTAATTCACTAAGTCAAGAAATAGCAACAAAACAAATAAGCAGTTTATTTGTGAGACTTAATAGAAAAGACATCTTAGATAATCTAATAAAGCTTAGAATAGCCCAAGGGTATCAGAAAGCAGTCTTAACAAAAGATATTTGGAACTCTAAAAGAAGACTAGAAGAAATGAAGTATTGGAAGCAAAACTTAGTTTGTTAGACAATAGTTAAAACAAGAGAGATGGGCATAAGCATCAGAGCAGAAAATCCTTTATGTAAAGTACATGATTATGGAATATGTATAAAAGAATTAGTTAGGCTTGGATCATGGACAACTAGTAGCACAATAAATAAAAGAGGTTTAATATATTTGAACCAACTAATAAACATAAAAGAGGAAAACCTAATCATATGAAAACAGCTTAAAAGTCTTCTAGAATTGTTATGCAGAGAAAAAAAAGCTAAATGGTTCAGTAAAATAAAGAAAAAATATTAAGAACACAGTCAAATAGAGAAATATATAACCAATACAAGATTAGTAGCTACAACATACAGACACTAATAATTAATTAGACAAAGATATCAAAAGATAGAAGGATGAGAAAATGGATTGTTATAGACCAAAGCACAATTAGCAACTCAATAAGATATTTAAGAAAAAAAAAAAATCTTGCTAAGCATTGGCTATTACAGAAAATAGAAGGCAAGACATATACTAAGATAAGTAAATGTAAAGAGTATAAGAACAGGACAGAACAAAGTACAAATAATTGCAAAAAGTAGATAAAATAGAATAATAATATAAAGGCAGTTCAAGAAATACTAGTAGAAAAAGGTAATAACAAGTATAATATAATATTAGAACAAATACTAGAAAACAAAATAATAAAGAAATAAAGAAAAGAAGAAAAAAGTCTAATTGAACTAAAACAAATAGAAGAACTAGAAACATAATTAATTAAGAAGCAAAAATTTAATAATAATATTACAGATTACTTAATTGAAGTTCTAACAAGAAACAAGTAAAGAAACAAAGACAAATATATTTTTTATACAGATGAAGCATTATACAAAGAAAAAAAAAAAATAGTATAAGAAAAATGGGCATTAGTTGGGTGTAGGTTAGTAATAGATAAGACTGGCTAGAAGAAGAAATGACACTAAGACTCAAAGACTGACTCTTAGCAACAATAACAGAATTAGCAGCAATATGATTAGCAATTTTAATTATATCAGAGAGAAAGTGTATAGAAGTGCATATAGACAGCTTCATAGCATTAAGGCACATTAACAGAGCAATTCAAGAGATAGAAAATGACAAAATTTTGAAAAAGAAAAATATGATATGAATAATGAATATTGTAGATTTATTCAAAAGTAAGAACAATAGAATAGAACTAGTTAAGGTTAAAAGTTACAGTAATGATAAGTGAAATAACAGAGCAGATTTATTTGCAAAAAAAAGAAACAACATGTAAAAGGACAATAGTTACAGAGAAGATTAAGTATGATACAATAGAGTACTACTTAGAATGAGAAAATAGAAAAGTTGATATACCAGTAAGACTTCTTTATAAAATAGTCACAAATGCTAGAATTGAAGTGAGTTAGAAAGAAACAAATCCAATTTGATTACTAGAGTCAGAAACTGAAAACATGCAATATAATTGGTCAAGCTTTTGAAAAGAGATGAATAGAACAAAAAGTGTACATTATATAACAAGAAAACTTAGTACAAAAAGAGCAATAACAATTAAATGCATAATGAATAGTCTATCAATGCTAGAAGAACTAAACAGAAGAAGACTAGAAATATACATGATGACTGACTGCCAAGTATGTCAAAGAGGTGAAAAGAAAACTTAAGCACACTTAGTAAGCTGCATTGGACAAAAAAACTTGTGAAAAAGGATCTAAAAGATAGCAAAAGCAGTAACATGAAATAGTATCAAAAAAAATAAAAAAGTTAGAATCTTGCTTCTAGTACTATACAAGGTATTTTTTAAGAAAATAGAAGCAAAAAAATTATTAACAGAACAGCTTTAATAAAAAAGCTAACAACAAATGAAGTTGAAAAAAAGATAAGTCAGATTCTAGATAGATAGGCAATACAGAAATGCATAGATATAGTGACAAGAACAATATAAAATACATTCTACAACCAAGTATGAAAAGTTCAGTGTGGAAAAGTACAAGAATAGGAAAAGAAGGTTAATATAACAAGCAAAATAAAAAAGATACTCTAACTAAAAGAAGATCAGAAAAAAGAATGAAGAAAAATGAGATAGCAAAGAAAGAAAAAAAGGAAAAGAAAGTAAAAAAAATAAACTGAATAAAGAAAGAAGCTTAGAAAACAATTAATATGTTTGTCACAAAAAGAGAAAGACATTTCTGATATGATTTTAAGTAGTTAGATGAACAGTCTATCTTTAACTAAGATAGTGTGACAGGTTGCACTTAGGTATCAATAGGATGGCCAAGTGATGCTAGACTTAAGTATTGAGAAAATTCTATGTAATTATTAATGTATATAATTTCAAGAATCTTAATAAAGTATTAGCATAACTACTTAAGATCAAAAAAAATATATATATTTAATTAAAATAAATATTTATTTAAAAACTTATTTACTTCTATAGATAAATTGTTTAACTATTATATTGTAAATTGATTTAGTATTATTATTTTCAATTTGTATCAAATTTAAAAATTATATTTTAATAATGTTTTTAATAAAATATTGTGAGTCCAATTTTTGGGGTCATTGGTGCCCAAATCAGGATGATAATCCTTACCTAATCCAAGGTTATGTGAAAAGTAACAGAAATATTACTTATGATACTTATAGTACTTATGATATTTATAATACTTATGACATTTATATTACTTCTGCTACTTTGACCATATATGTATTAAATAACATATTGGTCTTTTATTATATTTAGTGAATATAGAGTATAAGAAATATTTAACATTTATGGTATAAATTAACTACAAATGTAAATAAGACATTTATTATAAATAAAGAGCATTTTCATTCTGAAAAACAATGTTAAGTCATTCCTTATACAAATAAAACTTTCAGTACCAATAAATATCTGATTCATAATAAAAATATAAGTGTGATAATAAACTAATAAACCATCATTAATTCCATTATTGTTTATTTTATTCACTCATATATAAACCACTAACTCACCATTGATAACTTACCACAAGTCATGTGCCAAGACCAATAACATAATAGAAGAGTTCCAACCCCAATTAAACATAATGTAATCCCATGTTGAGGTAGACAAGAGAAGACTAGGTTAGTAAGAGAAGAGGTTAAAGGAAAGACACAAAGAGAAAAGACAAGTACTTATCTATAAATAAACCATCAACCAAATCTAACATGCCTATTTTGACTTAGCCACCATAGGTTATGCAAGAGTTGGATTAGTTTAGTAACAGACTCACCAATTTTCAGAATCACAATATCTAAAATAAATGATAATATGAGATTCTGAAACAATGTCAGTGCTTTCATTAACTATAATTCCTATGACTGTAACAAGATCTAATTCATTCCAAATACTTTGTTCAACTAAAACAGATATAAAAGAAAATAATTTGCATGAAGAAAAATTGGTTTCATATGTAATTAAGTGATCTTTGAAAATTAAATGTAAAACTTCAATAGCATGACCAAGATAGGTTAATGGTTGAAATTTATTTAATGGAATATCATACTTGGCAATGTAATAAATAATTTTAATTAAACTCACAATGTGTTCAGATGGTATATTCAAAATTTTATCTTTTTTTATAAATCAACATGGTCTTTAGTCTGCTCATGTTCTTTTACTGCATAAAGTTTAAGATTTGTAGAACCTAATCATACATAAATATTTATTAATAGTTTATACTAATGCATTTTTATACAGTTAACTTTCTTTATAACGAAATGACAGTTTTTATGCACTATAATGAATTTTTTTAAAAAGTTCATTATAAAACGTTCTTTATAGGAGCGTTGTCTGTAAATAAAATGATTTATATTTACCACTTGTCGCAAATGCATTTGCTTTATTACAAGTGCGACATAAGGTACAAAACATTCGATTACTTGAAGTATCGTATTCAAGCCATGGATAACTATCTTTCCAACCTTGCCGAAACTTTCTATTAACGATTGACATGTTAAGATGTTATTTTCGTTGACATTTAGCTTAATATTCACGTATACTTTTTAACCGCTACAAGTTTAAATTTAATGACTATAGAACAGTAACAAATTCTAAAATTTTTATTCGTCTATAACTATTGCTATTGTTAACCATTGATTATAATGGTAGATTCTAATTTGATGGATCAAAAACGATACTTCAAACAATTGGTATCGGCGCAGTAAACGGCCGGCATATCACTATAGTGTCTGAAGCCCTGCTAGCCACGTAAACAATCATATTTCATGTATTGCCAATGTAATAAATTAAAAAACAAATTTGATATTGCATAATATGTACAATCTTTAAGTAACTTATTTATTTATTGTAAAAATCAAAAAACAAAACCATACAAGAATATCGAGGTGCTTATATATACATAAAAGCGAAGTAAACCGCCAATAAAACTAAACCATTAACCATTTAGCCAAATCTGCTTAGCCTTTTCGAAATTATGTGGCCACCCAAAAACAAGAAATACAAAAATTCCAAGAGATTTACCAATAAAATCCATGATATAAGGTTCTTTTACAAGAGGGTAACCTTTTATAATAGCAGCAAAACTTGATATACTAGACAACAAATTTATGAAAGCAAATAAAAAAGAAAATGTGACCATTTTAATAGCAGCAGCTCTTGTCAAATTATAAGACCTGCTCGTTTTAGAAAAAGGATCTTTAGAATATTTAGGTTCTTGAATATTATTTTGAGTAATTATTTGTTCAGTAGAATTAGTACTCGGCTTTTTAAGTTGGTCCATATGTTTATATACTTCATAAGCGGCACGACCTACAAGAAATAAAAAAAATATGTAGAAATTTATAGAAATAGAATAAAAATAAATAAATTTGTATTATAAATTTACAAAATACTTACCACTTAAAATTGTGCCTGGAATACTATAAAGTTGATTAATACCAGAAAAGCTAAATAACCTAATCCAAATAGGATAAACAACGTCGCTAAATTATAATGTTATTATAAAATCAATAATAAAGTTGATAATAAATATGTTTGTTATAAATAGGAATAGAATTTATCTTAATTATAATTTTAAGGTAGAATTTATCTTAATTATAATTTTAAGGTAGAATTTATCTTAATTATAATTTTAAGGTAGAATTTATTTTTTAAGTCCTAAAAAATTCCGTTCCCAGTTATAATATAAAATAAATAGAGGTTAAAAAATACCAATTTATTCTTCTCGGTTCAACAGCATTAAAACGTGCTGATAATCCAATAAGGATGCTTATCATAACAACAGGATATATAATTATAAAATAACAAAAAAATTTCTTCAATGCTTCCGAAATTGAATGATGATAAAGGACGAGTTGAGCGTATGTTTGTATCGCAAAGCAAAATGCACAGGCCATTTGGAGCATGCCATTATATTGTAACTGTTTTAACATTCATAAATTAAGTTTTATAAAAATTTAATGTTAATTAAGATCACAGGATTAATAAATAATAATATTCTGTGCAATGTACAAGTTGAACCTTAGTATTCATTATTAACCAGTAGCCAGGATATTAATAAGATTGATCGACTTAGAATCAAAGTTTAATAGAACAAAAAGACTTACAAACATTGCTTGAAAAAAGCAAAATGCATAAGGAGCATTCTCTAACTCATTATGCCATCCAATGCTAAGAGATATGTTGATTGAGTAGAGTGACACTGAAAATGAATATAATGCGATCAAATGGTTTTTTTTAGAACGATATAAAAAAAGGGTGACATATATTGAACCTAATAATGAAAAAAATACTAGGAAATATATAATGATTATTGTAGTCGTATACATTGATGTTAATAAAGGAATCTTGCCAGGAGAATAAATATAAAGGTTTAAGGGAATAAATTCGAGCAAAAGCTAAAGAGAAATCCTTTATTTACATTTATTTATATTATTTTCTTTTCTAGAGTTTCAAGCACAAAAACCAATAAACGTACAGCTGTCTTTAAGTTGTATTTTATTTTTATAGAAGAGTCGTAATCAATTTCCTTTTTGAAATTTAATCAACTAATTTCCGACGTTTTGGAATCTTGGCCAGTGCTAACATGCAAAGTACCAATACAAACATCCGTGCATCTATAAATATGAACCAACTAGTATAAGTTAGTCATTACAGAAAAATGTAGAGATCACGATATATATGATATTAAGTTTTTAAGTTGCTTTGCTTACTAATTCGAATGAATTTATTTTATTTGTTATTTATATAAATATAAAATATATGTAAATTTTATTTGTATCTATATAAAAGTAATTTATTTCTCAAAAATGACTAAGGTAATCATCGATCGATACACTAAGTAAAAATGCTCAGCATGCTCAAAAGCCTTCCCCAACCCCTAATTTAAACTTTAAAATCTAATCATAGCTTTAAGTTGAAAATTTTTTGCTATTTTACATAATTCTACATAGAAATATATGCAAATCTACATTGGGTCTATAAAGCTTCATAAAAACTCTACTATATAAAAACAACTTCGTGATGCAATTATCGGAAGAAGAATTGGTATTACTCTCGTATGGCCTACACCCATTATGGTCACTATCCCGAGTTATGCATAATTTTAATTATTTTTATCTAATTTGCACCTTATTTAGTTAAATCGGCATTTTTATCGATAAAATCGATAATAAGGAAAGAGAAGTAACTATATTAGATACTGTATGATTTCAAGACAACAACGACACGTAGACGTAGGCGACCAACGAATTATGAATAAATGTAATGTTTAGGAAGATGCATAGTGATCTATACGCACAAGACAAGAATGAGAATTTAGTGTTCACTTACTTCATGCATGAATCTGTTTAGGATTTAATGATCGTTTGAAATTGGTGGTTTATTTAATTGCCTGATATTTTAAATCTTGTTACAATGTGATTATAAATATAAACTTACACATACGATATTAACATCCCAGTCCACTTGTTAAACTCCACCTTTGTGATCCACTATTTTAACGATATAAAATTCACGCATAATTTGATCTTGCTATTAAAAAACCATTTAATAAATACCAAAATTTCTTAAGAAAACATTTTGTCAATACAAGGGGGGAAGATTCATATGTAAAATTTCGAGTTGCAACCGATTTCTGGATTATCTTGGTTTCTTAAATGGTTCACTCTTAATCTTGAAATTGTTTTGACTAGTATAATTTTTTTTTTTTTAACTGGTGTTAAACCTACAAACACTGGAAATCACATTGAAATTAAACCCAAAACTTATTTACACCAAATTAAACTCTCACGTAAGATTATATAAGTGCTTAAAATTCGGGTTTACGTTAAACATAATACACTATGCATTTGTTACTAGCCTTATATGCACTTATTTGCGCAAGTAATACAAGACCTAAAAAGGAAATGGCCAATCGTGGAAGAAAAAAGCAAAAATACTCAACAACTAGTATTTAATCGACCTTAGCGCACTAATTAAAAATGTTGAGAACGAAATCTTATATATAGCAAGTAACAATATATTGCTATAGACTTTAATGTTGCTTACGACGACTGCACCATCGGAAGTTTTTTTGATAGTAATTACGTTATAATTTAAGAGTCAGCATTAAGATAAATAGTAATAAAAACTGTTCCTATACCAAAATTTTGCAAGGAAATTTTTTTTTCATAAGACTACAGGTGATTTTGATAAAAGTCGCTATTTCTTTCGATTTCACTGAACAAAAAATGCGCGGATGATCCGCGATTTTGATTGGCCAACGTCTGTGATCGATAAAATTCTGGCCCGCATTATACATAATTTTGGCTGGAATTATTTTTTTGATTTTTTTTTAATTTTAAAAAAGAAAGTTTAATGTGCTTAGACCTGTCCAATGGTAAATTTAGCCAAGAACATTTTTCACTTAATGGGTGACAGGCCTAAATTTTGGATCATCGCCGTTGGCCAATCAAAATCGAGGATTATCCGTGTGCGGCGTCTAGGTTAATGTTAGGGTAAAATCCGGATTCGGTGGACCGCATGTTCGTGCCAATTGGACCGTAAGTGGCACGGGTTTTGCAGCAGTTTACCAGTCGAATCGGCACAGGATTTGGCACGCAGATTTATGAGTCTAGTACGTAAATTCACGAGCCTAGCTCAATAACTAGTACAGAGAACTCCATAAATGCACACTTAATTATGCACGGCTAAGTAAAAACTCTCTCTAAATGCACGGTATGATTTGGTCCCAACTCATAAGATCTATATATAATTTCTACTCTATAATGCACACACTCTCTAAGTACACTATTTCAATTTTTTTTTTTCCTATGGTCCCGATGGTAGTGCATTTACGGAGTTCTGACTGTAGCTTATCATACGTGTCATTATGTATCATTCGAAACGTATCACTCCGTATCTTACAAAACGTACTGCCCTGTATAACACACCTACACGTGTCACAGAAAACCTACCATTACGAACATTACCGAAACCACATTATGCCGCCACCTGAACCACTTTTCTTACAGGGTTTTCTTTATTCTTCATGCGTACAAAATAGAATCTTGCATAATTGTGCATAAAAGGTTCAATTTTCACATGGCACATTCATACGATTATGATGAGGCACTCGCCTGCATAGATGTCAATGGACATGCTATGCAGTAACATCAATACCTCACCAGATTCACAATTTATGTTAAACCAGTATAAAAATAAGGACTTTGAAAGCAATGGTATATAAAGTGTTATCCTTAAAATCCTCACAACAATACTGGTTTAACGTAAGTTGAAGATGCCGCCTAAATATGTGGTTCATTATACCAATATAAAACCTGTAGACTTACCTTTGGAATAATTTAACAATGCACGCAGAATATTTTGCAATTCTGATTGTTGATTTTAGTTGCCTAACAAAATTTAGCCAAATAACTAATTTTAGTCAATTTAGTCGACTCTTACCACTAGCTTGGACATCAGAAATATATAACGTGTCTGTCTGATTCAATGATTCGTAGTCATATATTGACTTATAACATTGTTCACAAGCAATGATGGTAAACAACTTGCATGCATTGAACAGATTTTAAACAGGTAATCCAGATTGTGCACAATCGAATAGTATCTCTGTTATAAGTCATTTCACGATTCCAAATTGACCTAGGTCATTCTTAAATTTTCACCGTTTCAGAAATGACCCAGGTCAATTTTTAATGAAATTTAAGGATCAGGGACTAATTATTGGTATGACAAATAATTATCACTACATTGTTTATATAAATAAATTAGTTAGTGATTATTTGTCACACAAACATTTGTCACGTCCACTGCTTTATTTATATAAATAAATTAGTTAGTGATTATTTGTCATGCAGATGATTGTCACACCCCAGGAAAAATTTAGAATCTAGAATTACTAACAAATAAATAAATAAAACGTTCGAATGTTTAACTTTATCGATAAATACAACTTTTTTTTCTTATTATTTTTAAAAATGGAAGTGACAACTTTTTGGCGCGTAAAACCTTTGATCGAATATTAAATGCTTTTATTCATCAAAAGAAAAACAATTACTGTTTAATGGATCAAAATAATAAATGTTTAGCTGTACTTAAAAATTGATATAAATTTACATAATGAGTAAATTTTTTATACACATTTTTATTAATTATACGAATTTTTTATTATGCGATTTTTTTTTATTTGAAGCAATTAAAGCATTTTTTTCTAATATAGCTTGGGCATACAATTTTAAATTTTTTAAATTTTCACGATTGAGAAATGATCTAGGTCATTTCATGATTCAAGAATGACGTAGGTCAATTCGAATCAACATAAATCATGAAATGACTCAGAACATCTCTACTTTGCGACACTCATATGCAGGTGATAGATCACGAGAATATTTTGACAACTGCGTAAAAAGCTTATAAATGAGATTACGACTTGGAAAAAATCGTGTTTAAGGGCGTCGATGAATAAATTTTTCTTAGCGGAAATTATTATAAGGTGGTTAATGTGTTTATTATCGTAATGAATATTTAAATAAAAATCGTAGCTTAACCGTTAGTGCTTATAATATATTTTTTTAGTAAAAAAATGATACGCGAGTTTATCATTTCAATTTACAAACAGATTATTATTATTATTATTATTACAATTAATTAGTATTAAAAGATCTCAGTGAACGAATATTAACGAAGTGACATTTAATAAAATATTAATGAATCTCTCAAGTAATTACAATTTTTATTTGGATTGACTATAGTAAATGAGCTTCGTCACACGTTTGAGCAAACTTTGATTACTTCTTAATTTGTTCGTTCGTCTCGTTATCAAAAATTTTACCCAAATATAATTATAGTTGTGCTCGATTACGATCATGAGCTAATCACGCCGAGGTTAGGCTTGAGAACGCCCTAAGACTTAGCGTTAGTTAATACAGTAATGCAGAAGGCGTGCATTGTGCATAATTCAGTCACATTTTTCATTTCCTTATTTAGGAGATTAACCAATCAAACGAAAAACACTAAACCAATCTTGGGTACTATTAAAGAACGATTTTACCATAATCTAACTTAACATTCTAATCTTAATTTCATTCGTTTTTAAACAATCAATTTGAAAAGTTAGTCGACAAAATCGGTCCATAACGACACAAGATATTAAATCCAAAATTTTGGATTTAAGCGTTTAAAATAAATCATCACTTTCGAAACAACGTGCTATACAAAATGAATACTAAATTCTATGAACAGCTTTCCAGTGATTTAGCAACCCTTTTTGAAAATGAAACCGAATATAATGTAGTTATTGAAGTTGGTGAAGCACCGAATAATCATTCATTTAAAGCGCATTCTATTATTTTGAATTCTCGATGTTCATATTTTCAAAATAAATTAAGTACAGTAGATTACAATAATAATTTTAAAAAAATTGAATTACCTGACGTTTCTACTGATATTTTTTCGATTATTCTCAAGTGAGTTTTTAAATTTTGTTTTTTAGATTTTTAAAAAACAATTCTAACCTTCGTATATTTTATAGATATATTTATAGTGGCACTGTTTCGTTAGAAAGTAATCCTTCCACAATCTTTGACACCTTAATTACCTTTGATGATTTTGGCTTTAAGGAATTCGTAAATTGCGCACAATCATTTCTTATTAATCATCATTCTAGTTGGTTGAATCTTAATTTCTTTCACATTTTAAAAATTAGTTTTACACACGAGAATTTCAAAAAGCTACAAAAATTTTGCTCTAATATTGTTATTAGGAATCCAAGTATCATTTTTGATTCTGAAAATTTCATCAATATTCCTGAAAATGCATTAGTCTCCATTTTAGAACTTGATGATTTACAAATGAGCGAAATAGAAATTTGGGATCATGTTATTAAATGGGGAGTTGCTCAAGACTCTTCTTTAAATCCCAATCTTGAAAATTGGTCAAATGAAAATTTTTCATCTTTAAAAAATATTCTAAAGAACTGTCTTCCTCTTATTCGTTATTTTGAAATTTCTGGTGAAGATATTTTCGAAAAACTCCGTCCCTACCGACAAATTCTTGATTCAACCATCTGGTTAGATATTGAAGCAAAATTTTTTGCTCCAAACAAGGTTATTCCTTCTAACACCAGATTACCTCCTCGAAACAAACCACCTTCTTTAAGTATTTCATCATTAACCTTTGATGAGGAAATAAATATAAAGGACTTGGATCAAAATCATGCAACATTATTAAGTAAACATGTTCTAAATTGTTCAGAAATGGGTAGATACGATGAAGTACTTACAAATTTAAATAGATTATTAATAAAGGACCCAAATAATCTGGCATTATTAAATAATCGTGGATTAGTTTATCGAAGTATGGCTAAATTTGAAGAATCACTTGAGGATTTCAATAAATCATTAGAAATCAATCCGGATAATGCAATAACTTTAAGTAATCGTGGATTATTATATTATGAGATTGGTAGATTCGAAGAAGGACTAAAAGACCTAAATAGATCATTAGAAATTTCTCCAAATTTTCCAACAACTTTATCTATTCGTGGCATGGCTTATTATTCAATAGGTAGATATGAAGAATCACTTGTAGATTTTAACAAAACATTGGAAATCGATCAAAATAATGCAAAAGCATTATCTCATCGTGGAATGACGCTTTTAGTTATGGGTCGACGTGAAGAATCTCTTGCAGATTTAAATAAATCATTAGAAATAAATCCTTATTGTGAAGCTGGATTAATGGCTCGTATTTTGACTTATCAAAGTATGGGGAAATACGTAGATGAATTATTAAAATTATCTATAGTTGGTCTAGAAATTGATTTTTTTGCAACAAGACGTAAAGGTAATATATATAATGAATTAGGACAATATGAAGAATCAATTACTTGCTTAAATAAAACATTAGCAATTAGATCGAATGACGTAATATCATTATTTTCTCGTGGAAATACTTATTTAAGAATGGGTAAGTATGATGAATCACTTACAGATTTTAATAAAGCATTGGAAATTATACCAAATTCTCCATTCCCTTTATTTGGTCGTGCGGTAACTTATTCAAAGATGAAAAAATACGACGAATCACTTGATGATTTAAATAAATTATTAAATACTTATCCAACTAGCGAAGCTTTCCTAACCAATCGTGGATATATTTATAGCGAGATGGGCAAATATAATGAATCTATTGCAGATTTTAACAAATCATTAGAAATTAGTCCAAATAATGTTATGACATTGAATGCTCGTGGATTAATTTATAAAAAGATGAGTAAATATGAAGATTCACTTAAAGATTTAAATAAAGCTTTAGAAATTAGTCCATGCAATGCTGAAACATTAAATATTCGTGGACATACTTATCTTGAGATGTGCAAATATGAAGAATCACTTGTAGATTTAAATAAAGTTTTGGAAATCTATCCAAATGATCCATTATTATTATATAGCCGTGGAATAGCATATCAAAACATAGGAAAACATAATGAATCACTTGCAGATTTAAATAAATCATTGGAAATTAGTCCAGATTGCCCAGATCATAAATCTATATTAATGCAACGTGGGATAGCTTATTATAATCTGGATATGTTTAAAGAATCTTTTGATGATTTAAATAAATTTTTGGAATCGGATCCAAAAAACGAGACTGCATTAAAATATCGTAAAGAAATTTATCGAAAGACGACAAGCTTTAAGTTTTTTAATTGGTAATATGTAGACTAAATTTAAGAATATCATGTAGAGTAAATATTTGTAACTTTAAGAATTTCATGTAAACTCCATTAGAATGTTGGGTGAGAAAAAATTGGTGACACGTAGAGTAAATATTTTTAAGAATATCATGTAAACTTTATTAGAACGTTGGGGCGTGAAAAAAAATTCAATTGGTTAATAAAAGTTAAAATTTTCATTATTGCTTAACTTTCTTTTCTTTAATCTATTATTTTATTGGTTTTATATTAGGTTATAGGATCCGTAATTAAATGCGGGGTGTTTTAGTACATGATTAAATATTATACTTGTTGATAATGTATTATTTCAAACCTTCGGCTATCGATATTATATTTTATTTCATATATTCAGATAGATCTTCGGTTCTCACCAAGTTCGAGTATAAAAAATCGGTTAAAATTCAAACATATGAGTAGTGGACGCTTAGAAATTTGCCATTTATATTATGCCTAGGGATGTCAACGGCCGGTCACGGTCGGTTATGGTCGGTCATCATCGGTCATGAGTCATGACCGATGGGTAATTTAAAATTTTAGCATCTAGCATTATTTAATTAATAAGATAGCTGCGCAACACAGTCGCGCGAAACCAGGAACGGGAGATGTGAGTATCAGTATAGCAGTTAGTAAATATATCAGTTGTGCACTATTAGACATGTGATGTATAGCCTGCGTAGGATATTTAATATGAACCAAAAACAAGATTATCTGGCCAGCAGTAGTATAATATCCAATCAGCATTAATATAATATATAGCTTGATTAACATATTCAGCTAATTCCTAATTAGAACTTGTTTATTTATTTGCATACCATTTTACACATATATATATGCATTCTTTTGCTTATGTAACAATAATTTTTCTTTAAGTTACTCTTTTTAAAAATAAATATAACATGGTGGTATAATGATATTTGGAAACATTTTTCAAAAATTGGATCAGATGAAAGCTTTAACCAAGGAAGTAGTTAATATAATTACTGCAGTTAAGCCTTGCAAAAAATATGTGTTTTGATTGGCTAACGGCAATGATCGAAAATTTACTTAAATTTTTACTAATAAAATTGTGACCACTCATTAAGTGAAATTAAGTTTGGAAAATTACTGTAATTTTAGTAATTTTATATAAGTTTGTATAAGTTTCTGAAATCAAAATTACATATAATTTGTAAGAAACATAATCATTCTATTATATGATTCAATATGATGCTTTTATAATATGCGCACTGATTAGATTAGTAAGCTTTATGCAAAATCTATTGAAGTTCAATAATGACAGCTAAATTTATCATTGTGTTAGCACTATATATCACACATGTGAAATTTACATGCTATTAAAATTATATAAAATTACATGTAAGTTTGCAAAATGTAATTTTCAATCCTAAGTCAAATATGTTCCTGGGCTAATTTTACAATTACACAGGCCCAAACATAAATTTTTCATTTTTATATTAAAATTGAATTGAGACCAAAATTATGTATAATGTGAACCAGTAGTTTGTTGATCAAAGCTATTGACTAATCAAAATTGATGATAAATTATGCATTTTTTGTAATTTAATGAAATATGTTTATATTTAGAAAATCTATGACAAAGTCTAACATACCAAGACATGCAAGAGTTTTGTTTATGTCACAAACCTGGTATACATTTCATGCTGCAAATATATGCACAATGGTTATATAATTGCATTACAAATTTAAAATATCATTTTAGTTCATCTTACCCCCATTCATTCATATTATATGTATTGCTTTTTTATTATATATATAGTGGTTTGTGGAAATGTATCTTTTTATAAAATATAACTGGTTAATGCAAATTCAAGTATAGTTATGATATAGTTGAGAATTTATTCAAAATGTATGTAATATTTATTAATAATATTGATATTGCTAACTTTATTTAAATTTTGATTATGGCTTTCAAGAACTCAGATTACAATTCCCTAAATTAGGATTACAAAAATGATTACAGTTTGAAATAAACACTTAAAATTCTTTGAATATGAGAATTATATTAATGTTGCATACTTATAATAATAAGTAGTTGCATAACTATGTTGCACAAAAACAGGAATAGAAGATGGATTTTTAGATAGAGTTGCAGATGAAGCTTTTTTCATCATAAGTTCTTTGTTTGCTCCTATTGCTAGCATTTTTAATTCTAATCAGTTTGTCTGAGATAATTAACCAATCAAATTACATAGTTTTTAAAACATTTTTCATTTTAATACTGCTAGAAGACAAAAGAAAATTTAGCTACAAGAAGATTACAAACCAATAATTACATACAAAGAATTTATTACATAAAGTTAGAAAAACAGATAAATATATGTAAAGTGAGATAAATATAATATTATAAAAACCTAAACCTATTAAAGAGTTAATAAGCAAATAAATTATTAGCAAACATATTTTTATTTATTAATTATGTTTTGAAAAGTTAATATTTATTATCATGTTCATTATTAGAGATACAGCATGACTTTTAACTTATGTAATTAATAAAACAATAATACTCATATATATATTAGCACAACTCTATAACATTAAGATACATAAAATAAGAATATTAGTATATGCTTATAGTTATAATAACATGCTAAATAGTATTAACAAAGTTCATTGATTTGGATCTTATGCATAATGTTTTAAACTTCTTATTTTTGTTGGCAATTTCAGAATTTAGAGCTTACATATAGTTAATATGACTAGTACTATAATAAATATTCATATCTAAGTAAAGTTCTTGGAGTAGTGATTATTTTTTATTATTTTTGCATAATGAATATAGACATTTTTTTGAAGTTAAAAAAGGCTTTTACAGTGTTTTTTTGTTAGTGAAAAATTATGTTCTTAGCAAGTACTTTAAACTGTATAAATAAATTATCCAGGCAATTGGTTTACATCATCCAATCAGACAAATGTCTACCTATGACCATGGGAGTTAAACTTAGCATGATTGATAGAAGATCTCCTTATGATGGTGACAGTATAAAAAACAAAGAATCAAGCTCAATAACAATAAGCAGGTTAGTAAAACAATAAATAGTTTAATTCTTAAGTATATAGTTTGAAAATAATAGATAACTTTGAATTATTGAACTAGGACAACTAAAATGAATGAATTTAGTTAGATAAAATTTTATAAACTAGTATAATCACAAGTCTGATTTAGTGGAATTTCCTTATTTTAAGAAATTTCCAAGTTGCTAGCAAAAAAGATATGGACTGTAGTTAGAGATAGGCACACATGAGATTTTTAATATGATCCTGAAATAAGATTATCTGACCAGCATTACCATAATATCTGGCTAGCATTAATATAATATCTGACCTGCATTAACATATTTAGCTAATTCTTAATAATAAGAATTTACCTTTTTTATCACTGGTATCTTTCACTTACATTACAAAAATATTCTCTATGATTAAGTTACTCTTAAAAATAAATAATATGTGTTATAATAATAATATTTGGAATCATCTTACAAAAATTGGATCAGATAAAACCTTTAATCAAGGATGTGCTTAATGTAATTACTGCTATTAAATCTTGCAAAAAATATATAGAAATTCACTATTTTGATTGGCCAATGGTAGTGACCAAAAGTTAGGCAAAATTATTCGAATTTTTAGTAAAGAAATTGTGGCCACCTTTTAAGTGAAATTAGGGTTTAAAATTTTGTAATTTAATAAATCCCACGCAGAATTTTTGGAGAACTTGTGATTTTCCTATCTCTAGATACTATATATCCTATAAAATTAAATGAAATCCATGTTACTAAAACTTATGTAAAATTAGATGTATTGTAAATTTGTAAAATGTAATTTTCAACCCTAAGTGAAAGATGTTCCTGGGTTAATTTTACTATTACACAGACCCAAACTTTAAACAAGTAAAAAATTAAACTCTGACCAAAATTATATATAATGCAGACCAAAATTTTATTGATTACAGCTATTGGCCAATCAAAATTGAGGTTCAACCTTGCAGCACCTAGATTTAATGAATTCTGTATGAGATTTTTTGAAAAACCATGATTTGCCCATCTCTAGTTATTGTATATCAAAAATTCTCTATATATCTAATATTAACAATCATGTCCTCTAAGTAAAATTTCATTCTGAAAACTTTTACTTAGAGGTCAGAAGTTAGTTATAGTAAATTTTTTGTGTTATTTATGTTTTTTTTATAATTTTATATGATATAAATGTTTTAAAAATCACAAACAAAAACAGGTAAAAACAAGAATAACTTCATGTATGTATTATGGGTGTAAAAGACACAATAATAAATAGTGTTACTGGTGAATTAGTGGGATTACATACACAAAGGCAATTAAGAAATGCAACGAATTGTTGCTTAACAAATAGTTATGCCATGTAACATTCCTCAATGTCTTAGAAGCAGGATGGTTTGGCACTGGTCTAGAGCAATAATTAAGGAGCATTATTAAGAAAGTTAGGATGAGGTAAGTGAAGAGGTCCTAAAAAAGCATTCTACTTTATGAAGTTTATTTTCTTTGAGTAGAAATTTTAAGGGTCTTTATTTATTACTTTATTACTTTTTGTAGGGCAGAGAAGGCACACATTTTATTCAAGTGAAAATGATTCCTTTTTATAAGGTTTTTATAAAGCAGCAAGAAGAATATTTTCGAAAAATTCGCTATTATTCTAATACATTTTGTTCCATTACTTCAAGCTCTTTTCCCTCTTTTAGCCAATTCTTTTTTCTTTACAGCCTTTATTTCTCTAACAACATTTGGCATCTAAAAATGCTTTCATGTTGTTCCTTTCTATTTTTTATATAAGACTCAAACTAATTCTTTCTTTTTAATTTAACTCTTTGTCCCTTACTTTTCACAGCCTCTTACTTCTTGTTTATTCAATGCTTCTTTTTACCTTCCAATAAACATTCTTACAACTATTTCATCTATTGAAAACACACCTACATGGTCACAAGCTTTACTCCACAAGGCAATATTAACTCATTGACTTATTTTAGCTTGTATTTTCATCAATCGGGTTAATGCAAATTATTTTACTATTTTGGGCCTGACAATGGTAATTGTTCTGGGGGCTTAGTGGCTACGGTCACAATCCCATGCAGCATCGATTTGGAACTTCACTGTTCATCTATTTTAGGCAGTTCTTCAAGATCAAGGGATGTACAGGTTTGCCACTAATAATAGTTATCAGGCAGTTACTGCCTGATAACTATAATATTCTGCTTAATGATTTATTATTAGCATAAACAATAGCTTAAACTATTTTAAACTATTTTAAACTATTTTAAATTATTTTAAACTATTTTAAACTATTTTAAACTATTTTAACCTATTTTAACCTATTTTAAACTATTTTAAACTATTTTAAACTATTTTAAACTATTTTAAACTATTTTAAACTATTTTAAACTTAAGGGTGTGTTGACTTAGTGAAGTGGATAAGTTGATATAACCCCAAGTGGTAGTTTATGAGTTCAAAGCCCACTGACGGTGAAATTTGGATAATCATTTATGTAATATATAGACAGTATTACAGCGACAGCATTCTGTCGATCAGTTGGGATAGGATACTTGTAACTATGGTTTACCAGCATGACTGGCAGGTCTAGGGCATTTGTGTAACCTGTTATACAGAGGAATGCAAATTGGTACCGGGTGGTGCAAACCTAAAATAAGTCCTTGGGTTGTGTAAATCTGTAAAACTGAGAAGCCAGAGCTCACTTGGAAATTCTGAGCAGAAAGGTAACACAGATCTTCAATGGTACTACTATAAAGGCTAGACCTAGGAAATGGATATCAATGTGAAGGATTTAGGTGGGCAAGAACCTCAGGTGAGAGGTACCACCAACCAGGCCACCGGATTTCGGACCAGAGGAAAAGGATATTGGGCTGGTCTCAATATACCAAGGACAGGTCACAGTCCTTCTGGTCTATCTGGATTGGGAGTCTGGGTTCAAAGCAAGGGTATACTAAAAGTACTAGGGATATGCGTGAAGTCAGTACTGGGGTCTGGGTGAACTCTGTAAGGGTAGCCTGTGTTAGTGTTCTAAAAGTGGGTAGATAGTTAACAATGGAGGGCCCCCTGTGCCTTACTGGCAGGTTACATATTCTGAAATGTGTAATGGCCTGGGAACCAGTACAAAAAAGATAGGTACCATACTGCTTAGACAGTATACCGGGTAGGTATATACAGGGGGTTAGTTTGGTAATTCCAATATAACAGGGTGGATGATCAGAGGGTTTAAATGAATAATCTCCTAGTAGGTTATAGGTATGGCATCTAGTGTAGAACCTTAGGGTGGACTACTTAAATAGGC